>SNQJ01S0013413.1:119510-132379 GCA_010110895.2 Picea sitchensis | reverse complement strand
GTTGAGAAGGAATGAGCTGGTTGCTCAAGAGAAAATTGTCAGTCAGGATTCCATGCATAACAAAGGAAAATTTTGTTTAATTCAAGTGCCTTTTGTTTAATTCAAGTGCCTTCCTACATTTGAGGAATGACGACCGGATTCACTTGGGATTCAATTTTTTTTTTAAATACATAAAAGTCTTTGTGTGCAAATGCGATTATTGCATCCAATGTGTAAAGGTTCAATAAAGTTGAGCAGCCGCATTAACTTTCAGAAAGAAATAATAAACATATATGTTGAAAGTCACAGCTTCCAACTACACTTGACCTAATTAACGCGTCCGCATATCGGAACCCCACCTGACCTAATTAACGCGTCCGCTCCCTGCAACCAGAATCGAAGGAGAGTCCGAGTTTTTCACGCCGCCCGCCGAGACAAGTTCGAAGATGAATAACACCCACCTCCATTTCTGCACGCGTTAATCTCGGTGTTGCGTCAACTGGAGCTGGTCGGACCGAGTCTTTGCAATTATAAAATCCATTCAAACCCGCCGAAGATTTCATTGCGTCGAGGCATCATGACTTCCTCTACAGCAATCGCGTGCATCTCTCTGGTCTTCTTTTCGACCGTTGCTTACGCTCAGCTCAACTCAACATATTATGGTACGTCGTGTCCCAAAGCCCTGGCAACGGTGAAGGCTGCAGTGAAGCAAGCAGTGGCCAATGAGAAGCGGATGGGGGCATCATTACTCCGCCTCCACTTTCATGACTGTTTCGTCAATGTAATCTTCGTTTTCGTTTGTTTTTCCGCCATCGGAATCTATTCGTTGTATTGTTTAGATTAGTGGACCGTGATCTTCTTCTTTTTTCTTGATTGTTAAACGCAAGCGTACCTTTGCAGGGTTGCGATGGGTCAGTGCTGTTGGACGACTCTTCCAGTATAACCGGGGAAAAGACTGCTCTTCCCAACAACAATTCGTTGAGGGGTTTCGACGTCATAGACACCATCAAATCCCAAGTGGAAGCAGTTTGCAGCGGAATCGTATCGTGCGCTGACATTTTGGCTATTGCGGCTAGAGATTCTGTTGTCGAAGTAATTGTCTACTGCTCGAACTTTTCCAATCATCATTCATATTCATTTCCACAATTTTATTTTATCGACGTAATTGTCTGCTGCTTTATCATTCATATGGGCAATCAACGTGGGGATTGACTATTCATATGCATTTCAGATTGCTTACGTTGATACCCGAGAGAGTCTTTCTTCGTTCAGAAATCTGTAATGAGAACTCTGATTGATGTTAATGTTAGATTTTTTCGAAATTTTCTTTTAGATGAGCACATATAGTCCATAGTCCATCCTGCATAACATTGACAGTGGTTGTTTTAGTGCATGCTGAAATATTTCTAGTGTAAGTGTTTATTAGCTTTAATCTTCAATTTTATTGGTCGTAGTTGGGAGGCCCAACATGGACAGTGCTGCTTGGAAGGAGAGACTCGGCAACTGCCAGCCTAAGCGGTGCAAACACCAACATTCCGGCTCCCACTTCCAATCTCAGTGCTCTCATCTCATCTTTTCAAACACAGGGCCTTTCAACTAAGGATATGATCGTTCTATCGGGTATCAAATAATTATACTGCGTATCATTAATATTTCTTTAAGAATTTATACGATGTACCTACCATATAATCTAGAGTCTTATTTTCCTGGTATTTAATTAGGTGCGCATACCATTGGCCAAGCTCGGTGCACAACTTTCAGGACTCGCATCTACAACGAATCGAACATTAACGCAGCATTTGCCACTTCCCTGAAGACAAACTGCCCAAGTACAGGAAGCGACAATAACCTCTCACCGTTGGATCTCCTTACTCCCACCACATTTGACAATAACTACTACACAAATCTGAAAAGCCAAAAGGGTCTTCTCCATTCCGACCAGCAGCTATTCAATGGAGGTTCTACAGATTCCCAGGTTACTACCTACGGCACCACTCAGAGCACCTTCTTTACGGACTTCGCAGCTGCCATGGTGAATATGGGTAATATCAGTCCCCTCACTGGCACCAACGGACAAATCCGCAAAAACTGCAGGAAGCCTAATTGATGCCTCCAACAGACCATGCTTTCTTTCCTTATGCTCTCCGGCCATACCTGTTATGGTTATTAGATATGTAGTTTACTGTTCTCATCGGATTATGTATTTACTGTAGTATTTATCTGGATAGTTAAGAGATCTATGGCTGCGTTTGTCACTACAATACTCTTCCAATTCGATCTAGTTTGTTGCCTGATCGCTTTATTTAGATATCCCAATCACAAAGTTTCTACTGAAAATAATCTAATGAAACAGGTTTTATAAATTTAATGTATGGCATCAATATAACGGTCAGAAATGAAAGAAACCTTTGTTTGTTTAAAGGTCAAAACACCCGTCTAGCTTTAGTCATGGTTGCATGACTAACTTGGTACATTGACTCATAAAAGGTTTTGTTTTCATTAAAACTCCACTGAGAATGGTGGATCACATCTTATAGAGCTTCTTTAACAAAAATATTTGGTAGGGTGGAAACAACGACGAAGTCTTTGGAATGGTAACAACATAAGAATTATTATATATTAAAAATCTTACATTAAATTTTCATTCCTGGCTCCTATTTCTGTTAAGGGAAAAGTATTTAATACACAGTCGAAACTGTGTTTTCAATTTGATTCAAAAGCACAGTTCAAATTACTATAAGATGTTGCTATTGCAAAATAAATATACGCAACATTAGAAGAATCTAGATCATAGCTTCAAAAATGTTTCTAGATACCAAATATTAAATTTCCACTCCCGGCTACTATTTGTATCAAGGGAAAAGTATTTAAAACACATTCCAAACTGTGTTTTCAATTTTATTCAAAATCATAGTTCAAATTCCTATAGCATATTATTCCACATTAAATATATGTAATATTAGAAGTATTTAAAGCATAGATTGAAAAAACTTTCTATCTACCAAGTACAATTTGTATGGCCTGATGAAAAAATACAATTTGTATAGATGGATCAAAAAATAAAAGAAGTTGTGTATGAGGTTAAAATACATTTTATAAATATTTTCTTATATATAATTAATTTATTATTTTGGAAAACAATTACAATATTTGTAAAAATAAAAAATAAAAACATTGAAAATAGAGAATGACAATGTAAAAGTATCAACAAATTACAAATATTGAAATTAGGAGAATCTATAAAATTTAAATAATAAAAAAAATGAATATTCAAAAAACATCATCAACATAGTGTAAAGAGAGTATTGTACAAAATTAAATCAAGAAATAGGAATATAAATGTACATATAACTAAGAGACTAATTTATTTTTAGCAAATAAAATGACAAATTTCAAATAAATCCAATTCAAATTTCAAGTGTCCATCCATCCAATTTCCACATACATGGTAGGAAAAATTGCAAGAAACCCCATTTAGAACAAGTAATAAAAAAAACATAAATAGAGGTCCAAAAAGAGAATGCATACTACTTTTCTTCATTTTCAAGATTTTGTGAATAACTATTATTGGTAGATCCAAATGTAGGTTTGAAATTGCTTTTGTGGTGCATGTATTTTGTTTGTAGAATTGTCATGAAATCTAAATGTTTAGTAGTATCATTGGATTTAATTTTTTCTCATATATGTAACAACATCATTAAGGCTTAGCTTAAATACGGGTTTCTTAATCAACTTGCATAATTAGAGGATTGCATATTGGATAACCGTGAAATTAAATAAGTAAGAACGATGAATCCAAGAAGAGGTGATGTCAATAGACATCGTTATATATCACTAAAGAAAGAGTGAACATAGCTCAACACATCACATTTTTCATCATTAGACTAATCCATAGGATCATTCATATAAAACCTAAAGCCTAACTAACTCCCATCGGATAAGGAAGACATAATCAATTTCCATCACCTTAGGAGCACCCAAATCTCCGTCTTTTTTTCCTCAAACTATGCACTAGTGGATATTGTTAATACCACCTAGGTTATATAGTCCAATCAACCAATCAAAATCTCATTTGAAAACTAAGTCAACCAACCTTTCAATGATGATAGGATTGCAATTACTATATCCAAATGATCTAGAGATGGAATGAGCATTTTGTTATAACATCCACCTAGACCCCCTCATCACCGCCCACCCCCATTAGCACAATTATTTGGATATTGAAAAAGTGGAATTATCATTGTACACCACCCCATCATTGTAGCTTCTTGAATTCCAAGCATAGTGTGAAGTTTCACCTACCTAGATTTTACTAGTGGTTTCCTAAATATATAATAAATTTGATCATATATCACATAATAAAAAAGATCCACAACTTTCTCCTGTACCAATTATCTCAAATAATGGGCATGAACCTCCACATGCTTCATTTTACTATGAAGAACAATGTTTTCAACTACTTGTATTGCATTTTCATTGTCAAAATATGCTACAATGGACTCCTTAAAAAGAATTCTAAGTTTCATGCATTAGTTTGTGAATCCACATTGCCTTTATGCCAACATAAATACTCCCTTGATATTCATCTTATTTGGTCAATAGGGAAACCACCTTATACTTTTTACAACACTAGACTATGGGTCCATATCCAATATGAAATACATAACCAAAACTTGACTTCCTGTCATCTTTGTCTCTAGCCCAATTTCATTCTAAGTGACCAATTGGTTCAAATTCTTCTCACAATACTTTATACCAAACTAATAAGTACTCTTCATAGAGTGAAAATTCCTCTTTGCGGCATTCAAGTAGCCCTCTTTTAGATCCTATATGGACTTAGAGACCACACTAAACAACAAAGGATATATCAGGTCAACTATAAGTCAAATAAATGATTCTACCAACAAGATTATTGTACAAAGTAGCATCAACTCTTGGAGCATCACACTTATTATTTAGTTTTATTCGCTAATGATATGGTGTAGAACACGACTTATAGTCTTCCATGATATGGTGTAGCACACAACTTATAGTCTTCAATCTTGAACCTTTGTAATATATCAATAGAATATTTAGATTGAGAAAGAAATATATCAATATCTATCTACATGATCCGAAATGATCTTTTAAAGAATTTGGTTAACTATTTTGCATGAGTTGATTTACCATTTAGAAATTAAAGAGAAGAAGAAGAATTAACGAAAGAATGTTGCAGGTATCATAAAGATTGAAGAACATAAAATGAGCATTAAGAACAAAAAACCATAACGCCAAAACTTGTTAATGGAGTTTGGCATAGTTTCCTATGTCTCTGGGCCTTTGTCTCTGTGGGGGAGGATTTCTTATTAATATTCAATGTTTCAAAAGTACATCAGAATTAAATCAATTTTTTCTTTGACTGACACTACAATGTTATTCTCTGTCTCGGGAACTCAACGCAACAGACGGAACTGAAAAAGGTTGAGTAGAATTCCCATAAATGGCCTTCAATGTTCTCCTACTGTTCTGTCTTCTCTACATAAAAAGGGCTTATTGTCTACAACTTGGCATAATTATGTTGTTTTGAACCTGTCCATGACTGTAAAAAAACCTTGTTTATATATAATTTGACTCAAGGGTCACATCCCAACTTCCTCCCAAGATATGGCCTCAATCTGGGCTCCATATCCTAAAAAATGGGCAAAAATCCCATTATAACAGGCGTGAAATCATAAAAAAATTCAATTCAAAAGTTTAAAAACCCACTTTTTCCAAATATTAGGTAGCACGAATTTTCTCTAGGCCCTTGGTGAAATGGAGGGTCATGAGGCCATGCGCTAGGCGCCCATGCCCTCGTCCTCCGCCCTGGTCCATGCTCCTGGTCACGTGGTAGGCCATGTGGCCGCACTCTAAGTGGGTAGGCATGATCCTCAACCCCCTGGTCAAGTTCCTTGGTCAATAGGCTATCCCCCACCAACCAGGGCTTATCCCCATAATATGCGCCAATATCACAAAAACACAACCTTTGGAGGCATGCATAACAAGTCTCTCCTTGTAACTCGCCCGTTTGAGTCCTTTTTGGTTAGTTCATTGCCTATACTTGAGGTCGGGGGTTTGAAACCGCCGCAGTCCACAAATTTTGACCCAGGCCTTATTGGCCCGATCAGGGGTGCCACATGGGACCCTATGATTGGGCCACATGTCACCTCATGATTGGATCATACACCTAGTCAACACATAATCACCCTATCCAGTCAGTGGTCCAGTCAGCTTGCTGAGTCATAACCATACACTACGTTTCCAACCTGGAGCCTACCACCTATCGCCACATCACTGTCATCATGTAAATCCATACTTCCACATGTCGAATTGTCACTGGTCCATGTCATCATATGGGATGCCACATGTTAGTCCGTACAGTCCAATCACCTGCAAGATCAGCACTCGAAAATGTCAAATCCGCCTAACATGTGTCTTCCCCTGGTGTTGCCATGTCAGCATGCTGACATCATCATGATGTCATGTTTATGTCATCTACCTTGTCATGTTGATGTACTACTGTTATCGGACTAATCGGTAGGTGCGGACACTAACTGATCTCCCTAGATCCACCTAGATCTAGAACAAAACACACCAAAACATGACGCTTTCCTTAAGTGATCCGTTAGGATTTTTCGAATGACTTATGGTTGAGTTTTTATTTGCATGCATTAATTAACCATTGAGAAACTTAGCGAAATAACGAGAAAAGAAAAAGGAATTATACAGCCATATACATATATGCAGATCTGAAATGCAATGAAAGACAGCAAACCATAATACGCAGGTTGATAACGGAGTTCGACACAACTTTGCCTACGTCTCTGGGCCTTTTCTCTGTGGGGGAGGCTTCTTTATTTCTGTTCGAAAGCTCAATAGTACATCATTGCAATGTCGACTGGCTACTAGACTGATCTGGTCATGTTCGTCCAGATCTCTAGAACCATGCACAAAAAACGGCATTGAAACGGACGTCTGGAGCTCTCAGAAATGGTCCGACAGCATCTCCTCCTCAACGACTTCCCTGCCTCAAACTGGCTTTGACTTGGCTTCTCCTCGGCATCTCTTCTCTGAATGCTCTCAAAATCTCTCTCCAAGACCTCAAACAGGGCTTGGTTAAATAGTTGGGAAGTTAGTTGTCCATCTCCAACTTCCTCCACGAATTTAGGCTCTAAAAAAGCCCAATAACTCCCAAAAATGAGTTAATTACATTAAAAATGAGTTTAATTAACAATAAAACCCAAAAAGTGGTTAAAAACCCACTTTTTAACCATAAATTGGTTAAAATTTGGCATAAGCCCCCTTTTCTGAGCGCGCGCCCCCTTTTAAGGTAATATGCATTTACACAACCACGCACTGGGGCTTAGCCCCCAGCCCCCTCCTTTATGCGCCATAATACTATGCAATATGCTTTATATTGTGGGTTTTAATAACATAAAATAATTTGGGCACATTGGTTATAGGACTATTGTGAAGGCGCTTAGGCTTAGTGGTTGGTCATGGGTTCAAAACCCGGGGACCCCAAAACTTTTGAAACCTGCCACTTTGACTGATGATTGGGTGCCACGTGGTTGCCCATGACTGGGCCACGTGGCACTTTCCCATTCGACGGACAAATGCCACTTGTCAACCATTGACTGGTCCAATTACCTGCCACATGTCTGCCCTGTCAGCGAACCTGCCCAATCACCATCAGCCAGAGAGTGCCACATCATCTCTTTCACAGTCATCATGCTGATGTCATCAGCGTTGACTTTTTGACCAGTTGACCTTTGACTTTTTACCTGTTTGGGCTTCCGATCAAAACGCGATAACTTTCGCATACGGAGTCAGTTTGACAAAGTAAATATACCGCCAGAATCGGGAAGACGAGACAAACGCAATGGAGTTGGTTTCGTCAGATTCTAAGCACTTTCATTTTTTAGCATTTTTCAAGCCCTGTCAGGCTTCTGAATCCGATTTCGGATCAAACTTCAAACAAGAGAACTTTCACAAGGTCAAAAATTGTGTTTCCCAAGGCAATGATTTTATATCTCCAATGCAAAAAAAGAGTATGACTAGTGCCTTTACTATTGGGTTAATGGAGTCAAATGAGCTTATAGAAGATACCTCCTTGGGGTTGTAAGCCATTTTACTTCCCAAGGAAATTTTCTCTAGGATAGGGTTTAGGCTAAGAGGGTGTATGCCCTTATATTTCTCTTAGCAAACCCTTGTCTAAGCAATAATATGAAGCATAAAGTGATGAAGAGTAAGGTGGGGGTGTATGCCCTTGTACTTCCCACCTATTTCATATCACAATAGCCTTGACTTGAAACAACTGATAGCAAGAAAGTAAAAACCATACCAATTCAAGGAAAGATGCCAATATAATCCACCACAATAGCAATAAAATAGCCTTCCAAGGCTAGCACATCACTTATTCCATCAACCATTCATAAGTATAGCCATACACAAGTGCACAAGAGATAAAAGAGCTAAGGGGGCCGAAAATTTCAGACCAAGTCTCTCACAAGAGGGAGAGTTATGTGTTAAAATGAGATCTTATGATCTCTATTTATACAAAATTTAGCTAACATAGATTGTCCACAAAATAAGGATTAAAACACAAGATTAGGGGTCAACAACTCTAATCTTGCCCCCTTAACAAAGTAATATTAAACAATTAACTTAAAATTTCACTTTTTGCACAAATTAAACCCTAATTTAGGAGGATGTCACCCCTTTAGGGGGTGTTTTTCCACTTTGAGGAAGTCGTTGGTGTTGGAGAAGCATGGATGGGACTCCAAAGCCCATGTGTCAAGCATCTAGGCACTCATATCGTGGTGAAGACCCTTCTCCTCATCAAACATCCATGTGTCAAAGAGTGGCACCTCACCACCATGCCTTAGCCCCCAAGATCGTGACGTCAAGCTAAAAAATGGAACGTTTTTCCCCTCTTGGGAAAATTGTTTGGCAAGAAATGGGTGGGATAGGTTGTCCAAATCATCATCAAGGCCATCCAAGGCATCTCTCTCTCATTTGGCATGCGGGCCCCTGGCATCCAACATGTGGGCTTGTAGCCCCATGGAAGCCCAAGCTAGGCTTGTTCTCCCAAAACTATCCACCAACTAGGTCTTGCAAAGACAAATAAACATGCCCTCCAAGGATCTCAAGTCATAACATCATGATAAGTGGATCCGATCAATAAATACGCCATCTAAGAATGTGCATCAAAGATCACTATATCAAACAATTAACAACTCAAAAACATTATGTGACTTGTCAAGCTTAAGTATGGGAGGGTTGACGAGGTGTCCTATTCAGTAGGTCTTTCCCTAGGTCAAGGAGAAATTCCAAGATATCCCTTTCTAAGCCATGTAAAGTGGATGAGGTGGATGGGGTCAAGACTCAATGGGCATAGGGGTCATAGTGTCTCATTCATGGGTGCCTTTGTAGAGGGTGTGTGGTACCTTCGTCCCAATGCACTTTTTCCAAGCCCATCAATTGTATTTTATCTTTCTTTCTTTATATTTTCTTTCATAATAGCATAAGGAGAGATTGAAGGTTATTTCCCTGGCGTGGTGACCAGGTGTTGTCAATGTCACCCACAAATACTTAATGGAAATTAGAACGTTGGCTCGTGATGAGACCCCCTTTCTCTCAGCCATGCAACCAAGAGTCACTGCCCTGGTTTGGTGTCCAGATGATGACAATGTAATACCACTAAATATCCATGGACGTGATAGGTTGGCTCATGATGAGACCTCCTATCCTTCAACTAACCTTTCAAGCATTTCTTTATTATATTGTGGGTCCCCTTTATTCAAAGATAAGTGTTTTATTGCTTTCTTGGGTGATCTTTGGGCAAAGCGTCTGGAAGGTTTATATAAGGATTTTATATTTTACCCAACACCAACCCATCTGGGCCTTTATACCCTTCTTCCCATAGAACGAGGGACAACCCCTTCTTGGGTCAATACACCGTAAAATCCTAAGAGATAAGGAAACAAAGGGGAAAAATGATGGAAAGTGGTAAGTATGGCTGGGAACGGTACGATGGATCATCATAGGAGTTCCCAGTAGTAAACCCGTCCCCAAGGAAAACCACTTACTAGGGCACAATGTCAACCACCAAGGTGGAGCAGGGAAACGAGAATAATGTCCAAGCACATATCATGAAATCTAGAGAAATCTAAGATACAACATAATCATATGGCTTAAATATTGAAATGATGCTCACCATAATACTGAATTTTACCTCATGGAACAAGGCCCACTACCTTTCGGAAGCTAGCTGGTGTGGTGGATGCCATCTGTAAAACTGTGACCATCTGTGGTGGTGAGTGGGTTTTCCATCTGTGAAAAAGGGTATTGTTGGTCATGTAGTCTCTCAACACTCCATATCTGCAACTTGAGGGCCTTGAGACATCATCTCCTTAGTTATCCACAAAATGGGGATAACAACCACCAATGGCATTCTCCTCCTCAGACAGGTTAAAAGACTAGGCATTTTCATCTTTGTATCTTAAAGTAGAGGATCGTCTAGGACACTCATTAATTGATGCAATTTTCTTGTGTTTCTTTGGTTGTGTGTTTGCTAAAAAATATTTTTTTCTTTATTTCTTAAAAGTCTTGTTGGTTAAAATTTATTTCTTATGTCATGTTCATGGTTTTCTACCTAATTCAATTGTTTTGCACCTATCTTGAACAATGGTCATCCTCCTTGGGTTGCTTGTCAAATGACATTTTTTTGTTACAACCATGACCCAACCATGATTCATGTCTTTAGTCTAAGTTCAAAATGAAAATTATAGGGAGGTGAATATGTAATATGCTTTCAAGTTTTATTGTTTGACATTGCAAATAGAAAATACACAGGATCTAGTGTTCATGTTCAAGTATTGGCTTAGAGCCCCTTTTCATATTTTCCTTTTCAATATGACACGAGAATAGAGTTTCAAAATGTTAGTTTCATTTTTGGTTTCATGTTGTAAGTACATAGAAGCTTGGATGTTGTGTTAAAGCATTAGGATAAAACCATTTGACATGTTTTTTTTTCAATCTGAATGGAGACCGGAGTTCCAAGATTGTTTAGGTGAAAATAGAAGTTTCAATGATAATTATGATTAGGCCTATGTTTTTTGGGGGTTTTGTCATCAAAAGAAAAGAGCGTCAAGGAGAGAAAGAAGTTTTCAAAATAACTTAGCACATAAATTCTCGGTGTAGCATGATAAACAAGAAACATTTAGTGAAAGGAAATTTATGGAAGATCTCTGGCAAAACCCAAATCAACTTTCTCAAGAAATGGTGCAATGCATGGAAGACATTTTCATCCATCTTGCAAAGCCTATAATGATTTATTCCAGGTTCTCACCTACTGCAAGAATCCATTCTTCAAGATCTTCTTTAGGGAATTACTACTTTTCTATCATCATTTTCTGATTCATCATCTTTCTTCTCATTTGCAAGAAGTTCGTCGATGGATTTTCAAGTTATGGAAGAAGTCACGGGGATAAAAATCACTATTGATCCTTACAACACCCATGGAAAGTTGCAGTGGGCCGATATTGGAAAATACAACTCAACAATGGAGGTTTCTTATATTTTAGTAAAGAAAGAATAGATTGAATATGTTGTCATAGCTCTGCACATGTTTAGGTTTATGACATATTGCATTGTTCCCCTCTATGGACATTCTTTGAACTCTTTGTTGAATGTTTGATTGTAGATATAATATAGATTAATCATACCAATATATTCCTTACTCTCTCAACATTTGATTACTAACGACATACTAGTTGTTAATACATACATGATACACATGAGTGAATTAACCTACTAGGACTAAAATGTTTATTATTTTAATTTTGCAGATTGTTGGTTGAGCAATTAACGAAATTGAATCTTGGTTGCATGAATCATGAAGAGAAACATACATTTTGGATCAATATCTATAATGATTTAATGATGCATGTAAGCACAATATTGGTGGTTTGGAGATTTATTTGACAAGCAAGTGCTTCCTCTATTTTGGTATAGGGGTTTAAGTATTTTTTGATAGAACAATTCATGTCCATATGACTATAATTGATGCCTTTTATATTTGTCAATTCTCTCTCTTTGTTTCACGTTTTGGGGGAAGGGAGTAGTTGGTGATGTAGCATCTTATATGCCACGAACATACTTCTATGAACAATTAGCAAAAGTGAGCCCTAGTTGCATGAATGAAGAAGAGAAACTTATGTTTTGGATCAATATCTATAATGGTTTAATGATGCATTTGTGCACAATATTGGTTGTTTGGAAATTTAGGGTGTAAGTATTTTTTGATAGAATGATTCATGTCCATGTGATCAAAATTGATGCATTTTTTATTTTTCAAATCTCTCTCTCTCTCTCTCTCTCTCTCTCTCTCTCTCTCTCTCTCATTTTTTTGTGGAAGGGAGCAATTAATGATGTAGCATCTTATATTCCATGGACGCAATTAATGGTGTAGCATCTTATATTCCATGGACATACTTCTATGAGAAATTAGCGAAAGTGAATCTCGGCTGCATGAATCATGAAGAGAAACTTACATTTTGGATCAATATATATAATGCTTTAATGATGCATGTATGCACAATATTGGTGGTTTGGAAATTTATTTGAGAAGCAATTGCTTCCTGTATTTTGGTTTAGGAGTTTAAGTAATTTTTGATAGAACAATATATCTCCATATGATTATAATTGTTTCATTTTATATTTTCCCTCTCTCTCTCTCTCGGGGATGGGGGAAGTTGGTGATGTAGCATTTTATAAGCCATGGAAATACTTCTATACAAGAAATTCCTTAATCATATTTGGTGCCAAGTGAAGTTCTTGTAGGGTTTGAGTAATAGTATTTGTATAGG
>SNQJ01S0013413.1:81009-107700 GCA_010110895.2 Picea sitchensis | reverse complement strand
TGCAAAGAAAACAACAAGTGGGAGAATGTTGGTTATGTGTTATATTCTTTGCATGTGTAGTAGTGTCGGAGCATATGCACCGGGCGCGCAGGGGGATAAGAAGGGGGGTGCAAGGGGGCGGAGCCCCTCGCGCGGGGGTTGGGGGGCAACGTCCTCGAAATTTTTCTTTCTGGATCGGGACCACATTATATTTAGGTGGTTTTTCGGCACATGCTTTCTTTCCCGATGGTTTTCTATTTCTGGTTAAGGAATAAGGGTTTTGGACTAATATAGGACATTGGGTTGGGGTTTTGGATGCCGCTGGATCCTATATGTATTTTGTATTGTAAACATTGTAACATAATGAATGAATATAGAATATGTTGGTTTTCTCGGTTTGGGTTTCCAGGGGAAAATTCTCTATGTAATGTTTGTATTTGTGATTGTATCTTTTTTGTTCTTTTTTGAATATCTATTTACAATAGATACTGTACAAGGTTAGAATTTACAATTAGCAGGTCCAAACATAAATATTGTATTACAAATATGTGCAGGAAAACCTCCTATATACTTCATAAGAGCTTCTTGTGTATGCAATGGAATATTTAATATCAAAGCCATATTATGAAATTCATCTGTGTATTCTTGCATTGATTTTTCTTTTCTTAACTTAATACTTTCCCATTCAATTAAAGCCTTCCCCTTATACCACAAAGGATAGAATTGTTTTCTAAGTGTAAAAATAAAATCTTTCCATGATGGGAATACATTACCAATTTGTTGAGTACCATGTTGCAACTTACTCTGCCACCAGATGAGTGTTGTGCTTGCAAGAAGAAGCGATGCCAATATGATCTTGGTTGCCTCATCATTGATTTGTTTCACACTGCAATATACCTCCATCTGTTTGACCCAGTTATCAAGATTCTCAGCATTGACTTCTCCATTATACATGGGAAACTTGAATTTCACATCAAGTTTAAGTAATTGCATGTCAAGCTTATGTTTATGAGAATGTTTTCTTGTAGAAGTAGGATTTGAAATTGTACTTGAATAAGAAGAATAAGATGGAGATGAAGGAGGTGAAGGAGGATCTTTTGGAGGGTCCTCTCCTTCTTCACTTTTGTCTTGATTTGAAGATTCCCCTTGAATGAGTCTCTTATGTTAGCACACATTGTTGATCGGGGGTGTTTTCCCTAAGAAGTGGAACTTTGGTCAAAATGCACAAAGAGGGGGATAAAAGACCCACTTTTCCCTTTTTATCCTAATTTTATCACCCAAGCACGTTGTGCTAAGGGGCGCATAGATCTGGGAGGCCGAAATGTGCGCACTCAGATCTACAGTGCACAGTCCATATCAACCCCCCCCCCCGACCTTCTACCTTTAATGGGGGGGTCTTAGTTGGTGGTTTTCGAGTGCGATCCCCCCACTATCATGGCGCCTCCTCGTTAACTCGGACCCCCCCCCGCACTAAACATCTTACCGCCTCCCCCCCTCCGAGATTAGAATTTTGAATTGAAATACCTTTCCAAGTAATGATCGTGCAATGCATGTGAGTGTAGTTGGTGTTCTTCAATGATGACAACCTTTTCATGTAAAATAATGGTACTGTGAATATAGTCAAAACTCCCTACTTTTTCAGAAATTTCATGATTTTCTCTTAACCATTCAAAGGAAGAAAAACATAAGGGGAGAGACTTTTTATCTATAAGCCTCCTTCTTTCTTCACTTTCAATGCCATTCTTGAATGTTCTCTAATTTGAAATGCAACAAACATTTTGTTTTAATAATTCGAATGAGGGAAAACACAATGGAAAGGTTCTTCTACATGATTTGAAACCTTCTTCATTTTTTCGAGTACCATCATAGGTACATTTTTCCATCTCTTTGGGTTTCTGGACATGCTCACTTTCATCTTTGTCTTCGACCAATGACTATATTTCTGAATTTACAAGGTCTTCCTCAAAACAAAGAATAGGGTCATCAAACGTCTGAGAAGAGTGCTCCAATATCTTGTCAATTTGTTTCGTTGGTTTGGTGTGACTTTGCATCAAGAAAAAATTGTTTTCCTCAACAATAATCTCAAAATTCTCTTTCAACAATTTGAATGTAGTAAAGCACAAGGGTAGAGAATTATCTTTAGTTGATTTAATATTTTTCTCCTCACTGTACTATTGAAAAAGAAAGTCTTCAATATCACAAGCATCCTCGTATTTGTCATATACAGGAAAATCAACATCATATGCAACGTCATCTAACAGGAAAACACTTGGAACATTAATTTGTTCTTCAACAAACTAGTTTGCAAACTCATCCTCTTGACTGTCTACAAAAGAATATATAAATAATCAACCCCCTGCTTATCCCGGGATGGCTTAGAAGCTAAAACAACACCTCTTATTTTAACAAGTGGAATATAATTTTTAGCACAATCATAAGCATTTGAAACTTCAAGAGAGTCCATGATATTGTCAATTATATGCTCAAGATTCCAATCAACTATTTTTTGTTCATATTCACTCTCATGTTCTTGAGCACCCAACCCCTCTTTTTGGATCTGTTTACATGCCTGGATGTTGTGTTGGATATCCTGGGCATCATTAAACATTTGTTGTAAGGACTTAGGTATTATTTCCATCAAGAGGAAAGACAAATTTAGATGAAGAGTTGTTCTATAATGGAGCATGTCAACAACTTCAGTGGGTTGAATCTCTTCAGGAAATTTGTAGTAAATACTAGAAAACCTTCTACTGAATATAGAAATAGCTTCGTCGCTCTGCCATTTTAAGGCATTGAACTCTATAAGTTGTAGATATAAATATTTAGTCCTGGCCCAAAACTGATCCAGGTGGAAATCGGTGGCCACCCACCTTTTCCAGCTGGCTCAAAACAACTTTGTAGCAATTTTGATAATTTACTATTTTTAACAGTTTTTCGGGTCCTGAACTTTTGGAGCCGTTTTGAGGTGCTAAACGATGTTTTTTGGCATATGTTGCGGTTGCAAAATTTCCAATATATATTTCCAATGGGCTATCATATTCCTAAAACGAAGATCGTATGCAAAAGTTATGACCCTGTGAAGTTGATGTACTAACGGGGCCCACATGACTTTTGGCGCTTCATCTCCTAGGGTTAGGTTTTTGGATGTTTAGGGTTTTTGAAACTCTTGTTTATTGTAGAAAGGCCTTGAGAGACTTATTATAATCATCTTCTTGCGAATGAGCGCAACCAACACATCTCTTCTCAAAGATAAGCCACCACCATTCCAACAAGCTTGTTTTCCGCTGCATTTTACAGTTTCAGCTTATTTCCTTATTGAATAGAAAACTAGTTTTACTATATCTGTATCATTCTGTGTTAAGCATCTGGTAATAATCTGTAGTCATTTCATTATTCTCATAAAATATGGATCAAAAACTTTAAAAAGACATCCTTCAATTCCTCCCATGAGCTAATTGTCTCTGGCTTCAAACGTTTAAACCAGTCTTTGGTGTTTCCTTTCAAGGATTGAGAGAAGGCCCTCATACAAACATCATCATGGTCAATTTCAAACAAATCTATAAATGATCAAACCCTTGGATGTGTTTTTTAGCTGAGATGGTATCAGGTTCTCCATCAAACATAGGCAGGTATTTACAGTGCTCAAGAGGAAAATCATGAAGGACTTGAGGTAAATTTAAGGGTCTGTATCTATGCTGAGTCTTGGAGGATGTTGGATCAAGTACAAGAGGTGAAATATCAGCTTTGGTTTCATGAGGCTCATCAACTTGGTTATGGTCATCACATGGCCGAGATGGAATTTTTTTATAAAAATCAGTGATACAGTGAGGATGTGCATGTACAACTTTAAGACGAGGATATACAATTTCAAGATTCTCATGATCATCATTGGAATGAAGTAGGTAAAGAAAACTTTGTTTGGTATATTCAAGGAAGGAGCAGAGATAACTTATAGAAAATAGTAAAATGCTTTGGAGGAGATTCCATTTTAAGTACCTATTTTCTTCCATGATGCCTTTTCATACCTATGTCAAGGCATCTCATATTCCAGTGGAGTCTCTGAACTAGATTTTAAATTTGAGTGAAGTCGCCAATAACGTTTTGGGATATGGATTCTGCATTGAGAGTGGAGTCCCCAGTGAAAATTTGAATTTCTGGATTCTTCTACCAGTGGAATCACCTTCAAATTGATTTTTTGATGTGTGGAGTTACCAGAGCAAGAATACAACCAATATGTGCCTAAGTGCCTGCTTCTCTCGGACCTTAGAAATCAACCATGTCGTTCTTTCCTAGGGAAATTTTTCAATTTCATCCCTGACAATGACACCAGAATGTTAACACTCTGTAAATTTTATCGGATTGAATAGACAAACGATAGAGGTAACTATTTCAACCTACTTTAGAGCTAGGTACTAGCCTGCTCAACTCAAAGAGGGCTCTCTCATGTCACTTGATATAGCTATGGCAATCAGTGGCTAGATTTGGTTTGTTTGGGGGATTTTTAATAAAATGATTGGAAAAAAGAAGATAACATTTGGGCTATGGGGTCTGGAATAAATAGAACACGTTACCAAAATTGAGAACTATTTGGAGGAAAAGGATAAATCAAGAAGTAAGTCTGAGTTTATATCTGAAAATTTTGCATGACATCAGAAGAAAAATAAATACATAACTACATCAAAGTATTACAAAAATGAATTATGAATAAGTTAAGAAGAGAGAAACATAGTCTAAGTTGATAAGCCAAGAGCATTAAATAATGAATTATGGGCCTCTAAATCTCCAATTTAGACAGAAGGAAGCGTAAATGAAATATATTCTTATAAGAAATACATACTATGAGGGGAAAAACAAGAGTCATATCATTGGCAGTTAGAATCTTTTCATAAACAATCCAAAATATGCATCTGCATTTATATATTCATTCTAGCCCCAAAAATTACAAAAGTTTTCCTGCACAGAGGGTAGGCTCCTCTTTATCCATGCCTTTCTATATCCTCGAGATAATATATATAGAGGAATTTCTTGTGGAATTCAAAACGTTCAAACTTCTCCTAATTCTAAAATTAGAGACGAGTTACAAGAAGGAATGATTTATAATAACCATTATCCTATTTTAAAGGGACCGTTAGGAACAGGTTCATCATATCTATGCCCTTTTCTTCGATCACCATATGTCCAAAACATGTTGAGATGTACTTATTTCAGTCTGAGAATTTATTTCAGATCAACGATCTCCTTCTTTAGAGTGACCAACTAGGCCGATTGATTCTCCCCAATGCTTTCAGCCTTTTCGGCCATGTTTTTTTGTCTTCTGTCATTTGCTCCGTTTCTTTTTCACAGTTGGCTTGTTTATGATTAGATCATTCATGATGAGATTTAGCCTAACTTATAATCTTGGTTCTATAGCAGGTTTCGTCTGGAATTTGGTTGCTAATATACTTGCAATTTATCTTTCCTTCTTACCAGTAGATAAACCCTCCATGTTACTTGAATGACCTGTTTGAATGGATATGGCTTGATTGGCCTTGTCCATGTATCCCAGTATCATGGACACCAAGATGTTCCTTACATCAATTAGAGATTCAATCTTATGGATGATATGATACCCGCATACTTGAGAATTGGTAGTTATAGAGTTCCAATCATGAATCACTGACATAGTCACTTACATGTACGTTGGTTTACCACGCTTGGCTAATCTATTTCAAATGATTAGATTTCAAGTTCGTTATATGGTGACGTTCACCTAACATCATACGGTTGTGGAGTACCGAATGAGTGAAATGGGGTGATTCTGACCAGTTGTCGCCCGCCCCTCGAGTGATTGATTTGACATATTGAAACGTGTGACATCGGGGCTTTGGCGAAAGTGGTTTCAAGAAAACCACCTTTTTCTTCGATGTATCTCTGGAGGCATCATGCGTCCATTTTAAAAACCATAATGGTTTTCCCTGGTCCGCCCTTACATGATTAAGTCTTGTGCAAGTTCATTGCCCGATATGGGCCCCAACCGTTGATCTGGGCCATTTTACAATCAATGTTCTATCGAGTTATTCCTTTTCCGCTTTCGCTATATTTGTCCATATGCTGCCAGATATGTCCTGGTCCTCCAAATTCTCAATTCTCCAAACTATCAAGATTCTGCGACTATGTAGCTCTTGCTAAATTTCTGAGACTTGGATCTTGTTTAAAAATTGTTATGGTGATAATAGGGCCAATAGCTTTGATGGCTCAACTTATGAAAATGTCTCTCCTTCCAGCATCTACCAAGCGACAAATGCGATCAATACAAGTAACCAGCTAAAATGGAATTCATACCCCTGATCCTGCACTTCGCGGCATTATTTCTCAAGCTCGTTGACGACGTAAATCTCCCAGTTCATTTTCATCCCCTCCACGCACTTCCCAGCGAGGTCCACTACGAACACAGTGACCTGTGTCAAACGGTTATTTCTGATGAGCTTGTCAGCTATAAGTTGGAAAGCTAGGCGCACTGCGCCATCCTGGATGGAGGCTACCTTGTAGCCTCTCTTTCCATTGTCTATATCACCATAATCCTCCTTTATGCATTTTGCCAGGGAGCGATCTAAACTCTTCCCTGGGTAGAACTGTTACGGGTCTAGTCCCTGCATGCTCAGTCTTGTGATCAGGTGGATCGAGGGTGGATCCAAAGTAATGCACTTGTTGAGCCACATATATCCTCCATGGTAGCACGAAAAGAGGATTTTAATGCAAGTGTTAACCTCCCGATGTCGACCAACGTGAGGGATCTTCATCACATTCAATATTGTTGATTGCGCGAGCTCCTTAATCAATGGATGGGAGACTATGCGTTGCTTCTTCCCAGTCGTCTTCATCAAATACCTATGGGGCATGAGCATGGAGTATTTCTTTCCATCGTTGAGATTAAAGTCGTTGTTCTTAAGAGCTAGGATCTATCCCAACTCGGTTCCAACTATGCATATCCCCTTCAGGATGTACGCAGTGATCAACGTGTACTCAAATTCATGTGGAATGTTGTCACGGGTAACCATGTCAGCCAAAGGTGGTATATAATATGGCAAGACTGACGAGATATGCTTCACGTTAGCTAGATCATCGCGATGCTTACTTTTCTTCTTAGTCGTGGTTCGGCTAGAATGACATCCAATCGAAGGGGATGCTTGTAGTCCCCCAGTCGATGACCCCTGTATTTGTACAAAAAAATTTCTATCAGCGATTATCTTCGTAAGGATATCCCTAACAGATATCTCTAACACGTTAGGTTCACCCGACATTCACACTTGTAGAAAATTAGATCGAGTAGGCGAATGGATGAGCAAGGTAATCCAACATATGGCGAGGTCTACAAATCACAATGCGATATACAATCGATTCTCTGGTAGCTTGGATAATCACGGGTGGAAAAAAGTGGTCCCCACGCAGCGCCCGACGGGTTAAATAAACAAGTGTCTTAACAGATTCCTCCAATGGGCAGGAATGCGTCCATTAATGTGAATCTGTTCGTTATGGTGTGTTATCAATGATCCATTCACTCATACTTGTGTTTTCTAGCCGTTCTAGGGCATCATTCTAACGGTTGAGGTGCCTCCAAAAGTCATATAGCTTCATCGTGGATAATTCCCATTATGCATGGTTCTGTTATTCTGGCGAGGTTCAAGTTCTACAAATCTTCCTCCTGCGAAGTCTTCTCTAGAACTCCCTGTAGTTTTTCTAACTTGGCTTTCTTCTTATTGATATTCCTTGCCTTATTTCCTCTGATCCGAGTCTCTGGATTCCTTTTTCCATTCTTATTCTTATCTTCTCTTAGCGTAGTAGATTCACACTGTTGATGTTCTTTCAAAGGGTTCAAAGGTAATACCTATTTTCTTATTAAATCTAGGTTAGGTATTCTTATTTCTTGCATGGATAGGTCCTTCAAAACTTTTTGAGTTCTTTCAACCTCGACAGTTAATTCTCTTGTGTTCTGTTGCTTCGACTAATCCTCTTGTTCTTTAATTGGTCGCTCTATTTTTCTAGCTATGAAATCCCTTAGTTCTTGTGTTTTCTTTTCTGTAGCTTCCTCCTCTTCTTTCCTTCTGATTTGGTCCTTCTCAATCCAAGTCTTTCCTAACAAACGTGGAAAAGGGGCGTTGTTCTCAACAAATTTAAAGGCTTCAAATTCTTCTTCCGTCGATGTTTCATGAGAAATCATAGGTACATTAGTAACTCTTCCACATAGGGTTATCATATTTCCTTTAAACAAGCCTATTCTTCCCAATGAAGGTACCATAGCAGGCTTTGGCATAGGGGAAGACCCAAGGTTCAACACTTCAACAACGCACCAATAAAACCCTAACTACTGGCCCTTTCGGTGACACCTACGAAGCAGATGAAGTCTCACCCGAGGTAGAGGGAGGGGGGGTTGTAGGAATCATGTGTCTACAACCAAGCTGGGACATAGATATGTGATTACAACACTTAGCATAGCACTTAGACAACAATATGCATTAGTTCATGAGTTTCATTCACATCGCAGATTAAACCCTTATTACAGAGCAACATAGTAACAATAAATATTAAGCACTTTCAATCACTTAGCATATAGCATTAGCTCAGATATAGCATTCATTTATATTTAATACCATTAAGCACTAAGAAACAACATTATATGCACTCATCATACACTAACAACAACACTAATCAGATAAACAACATAATCCACATCGCACAAAGCACATCAAGACACAGGATATACGTGGTTCACCCCAGTGTGAGGCTATGTCCACCAACTTCTTCTTATTTTTTATTAGTCTTCAATCTTATTACATTTAGTTTCTCCTATGCACAAAGCCACAGAACCAACTCCACAGAGGACAAGAGATCTGTGCGCTGCACACCAGATCCTCCTTCCCAAAATAAGGTCAAGGCATAGAGCCTCACTCTACACAGTCTGTTTTCACAAAGAAACTTACAACCTCTTGCACTAAGCCAACATTAACACTTACAACATATTGTGCACATAGAAAACCATCCAAGCTTCTTACATCGCTTAGATACTTATTTATACATTTACAAACATGCCTAATCATGGGTAAATCCATGGGTTGACATCCCATAACCCATTACATAAACCCTAGTAAACTCTTTGTTGGCTCCACAAGCTCGCAAAACAAGTGATATCATGCGATCTCAACTCCACTTGGCACTCCATCTTTGACCATCCTATCAAAGTCCCAAAAGTGGTCAAACACAACCCATGTTTCCTCAAAACTTGTTCAAGGGCCAACAATAGGAATCATCATCACTCACCAAGGAATTCAGCTAGAAGGGAATACAACAGTCCAAGTAAATCTTGAGTCAGAAAGCATAAGAGGAAGTCTGGGTGGATGACTTACAAGGAGAAATGAAAAGTTTAAACCTCGTAACTTTGATGGTGAACATAGGAAATATGAATATGCAGAGACTTGGTTGTTGGGGATGAGGATATACTTTCAGTTGCATAATTATTCCTCACAAGAAAAAGGAAAAAATTCCATTTAACAGTTGAAAGGAAAAACATCAATGTGGTGGGACCAACTTTTGCAAGTACAACACATTGATGAGAAAAAGATCGCTTGGAAATAGTTCAATAAGTATTTTCATAATAAATACTTGACCAAGTGTTACTATGATAGAAATATGAAGGACTTCTTTGAACTCAAGCTTGGAAGCATGAATATGGATGAATATGGAAGAATATTCTTGGAACTATTGAAGTATGTTGAATTCATCAAAGATGGAAAAATCAAGATTCAAAGGTTTCTGAGTGGGTTTCAATCAAGGTTTAGTGACAAGATACAATATGATGATCCCAGTACATTGGATGAAGCAATAGGAGAGACAAGTTCCTCTATGATTAGCATAGAGGAAGACCAAAATTCCACAAGGATTGAGTAGATAAGAAGAGGGGAAATATCGAGTAGAGAAGGAAAGGTAACAAGCCACCCTTCTTCAGAAATAATTCTCAAGGACAAACAACCCATAATGAGTCTAGAGTGTGAGAAACATTGGGAAAAAGAACAGGAAAACAACCTATGAAATGTTGGGGTTGTGAAGGAGATAGCATGTACAAAGATTGTCCTTGTAGAGGTGAAAAAGTGAGGATTGTTCTCAATGTACAACATACTGAAATAGTTGAGGACATGGGAAGAAAAATGCCAAGGATATGTGAAACCCTGGACAACAAGCAAGATGAATTTCAATCTCACATGATTGAAGTGGAAGGTAAGATCAATGATCAACCTATTTCTATTTTAATTGATTCAAGTGCTAGTCATAGTTATATAGATCCTAAGATGGTGGAAAGATTCCATTTGATAAGAAGCAAGCTTGGAAAAACTTGGTTGGTTCAATTAGATACAGGAGAATTAATGAGATAATCAAGGATTGTTCAATGGACATGAATGAGATGTGTACAAATGATTATTTGAACATCATACCTTTGGGATCGTATGACTTCCTAATTGGAATGGATTGGTTGGATAAGCATCATGTTGTCATGGATTGCTATAAAAAAACATTTAGTTACTTGGATGAAGAAGGAAACTTGAGGACACTTCATGGTATTCCAAGAGAAATAACCCTTAGACAAGTTTCATATTTAGAGTGAAAGAAAAGATTCAAGGAAGGATGTGAAATCTTTGCATTCCACATAGAGGAGAGACTTAAGGATAAAGTGCCAACAAATGAAGACTATTCAGTCTTGAAAGAGTTCAAGGATGTATTTAGAGAGATACCAGGGTTTCCATCGAAAATAGATAATGATTTCTTTATTAATATGATGCCTAGAGTTGTACCAGTGTCTAATACACCTTATAGGATGAGTACACGAGAATTGAATTAATTACAAATGAAACTTGAAGAATTGAAGAAGGGGCATATATTCCCAAGTGTTTCTCCCTGGGGTGCCCCAATATTATTTTCCATAAAAAAAAATAGTACCTTGAAGTTGTGTATTGACTTCAGGAAGTTGAACAAGGTGGTTGTGAAAAACAAGTATCCTTTGTTGAGGATAGAGGAAAGATCTTCTCCAATATTGACCTCATATAAGGATATCATCAAGTGAGAATCAAAGAAGAATATATCATCAAGACCGCTTTCAAAATGAGATATGGCCATTATGAGTTTACAATGGTGCCATTTGGATTGTCAAATGCACTAGTTGTCTTTATGTGTTTGTTGAATGATGTTTTCAGAAATTACTTGGATACATTTTTCATTGTCTTTTTGGATGACATTCTTATCTACTTAGAATATGAAGAAGAGCATGAGCAACACTTAAGTATGGTGCCACAAGTGTTGATGGAACATCAGTTGTATGCAAGATTGAGAAAAAGTTCATTCTATCAAAGGAAGATACATTATTTAGGCCATATCATTTCACATGAAGGGATAACTGTAGATCCTAAAAAGATAGGTTTCACTGAGGGGTGGTTAGTACCAAAGAATGTCTCAAAGGTGAGATATTTCACGGGACTTGTTGGATACAATAGAATATCCATTGAAGGTTTTTGAAAGATTGTTCACCCATGGTGATCCGGATTTTATGAGAAGAACAAAATGAATACAGATTATTAATAGGTTCTTAATACAAAATAACATAGATATAGTAAAACTGGTTTTCTATTCAATAATGAAATAAGTTAAAACTGTAAAATGCAGCGGAAACAAGCTTGTTGGAATGGTGGCGGCTTATCTCTGAAAAGAGATGTGACGACAACGCACATTCATAGGAAGAAGGTTACAATGAGGCTTTGAAGGCCTTTTTACAATAATAAATAATTCCAAAAACACTAGACATCCAAAAACCTAACCCTAGGAGACGAAGCACCAAAAGTCATGTGGGCCCCGTTTGGGTAAGTTAGTACATCAACTTCCTGGGGTCGTAACTTTTGCATACGATCTTCGTTTTAGGCGTGTGATAGCCCATCGGAAAGGTATCGTCAAGGAGATTCATTTTTGGGGCTCAATCATGCCATCAACTATCATTGAGGAGATCAGTCCCGAAAAACCTTCTTTTAGGCCCTCAAAATGGCCCCGGAAGTTAAAACTTCTAAAAATAGTAAATTGCCAAAGTTGTCAGAAAACTGTTTTGAGCCAGTTGGAAAAGGTGGGTGGCCACCGATATCCATATGGACCAATATTCACTCCTTAGGAATCAATGGTATCCATTTCATTTAGGTCCCCCATCAGATGAGGAAAATTCTGCTGAATTTGGCCCCGAGTGAGCCACTTGCCTTGGTGCGGGAGCTACCCTGCTTTGACAACTCGATAAAGTTGGATACTTTGTTGTCTAGTGCCTTTGATCTGTCTGTCCACAATATGATCATTGGATTCCTTTTGTAGGCATTCGGGGTTGAGCTATGTTGGTGTCAGTTGTTCTGTTACTTCTAAGGTGTCCAATAATGGTGGGAAATAAGGGCGAAGGAGATCCACGTTGAACACTAGGTGCAGACCAAGGAAAGGAGGAATGTTGATCATGGCATTGTTTGTACTTGTCATTCGACTTCTGTAGGATATCCTGAACCTGTTGGTGGATGTCTTGGATCCTCTCAATGAACCAGGTGGCTTTGTCAGCTTCAGTTGGAGTAGGAGATGAGTCAGTCGAGGTGACTGCAAGGGGAAGTGCAACATCTATGGGTCCCAGTGGTTGGAATCCCAACCCCACTTGAAATGGGTTGTGGCCGGTCGGGCTATCCAGGGCTCGGTTGTAGCTATGTTGGACATAGGGAAGGCTCTCATCCCATGTGTGAGTGTGCTTTGAATTATACATGCGAAGTATATGCACAATCATTTGATTTACAACCTTGGTTTGCCCATCTGTCTGGGGATGGAAGGTCATGGATTGGGTGAGCTTGGTGTCCAGCAGTGACCAGAGGCTTGACCAGAACATGTTGAGAAATCAACTATCCTGATCTGAGACAATGGTTTGTGGGATTCCAAAATGTACCCAGACTCGTTCAAAGAAGAGCTTGGCAGTGGCCTCTGCTATGATGCTCTTCTTCCAGGCAACCATAATCTCCATCTTAGAAAAGTGATCAACAACCACAAAAACACAATCATTTCCCCGCTTGGTGGACAGGAGGCCTGAAATGTAGTCCATTGAGATGGATTCCCATGGACTGTCAGGAGTAGGAAGAGGGGTGTACAGGCCCTTTTTCTTAGTGGTTGGTTTGGCAATAGCGCAGGTAGTGCAAGACTTGATATACTTGCTGACCTCTTGTCGAAGTTTCGGCCATTAGAAATGTTTCTATAGCATCACCACTATCTTTTCAATGCCGAGGTGTCCTACCACCTGACTATAGTGGGCTTCCCAGATCATCTTCGCTCGCTCACTTGATGGAATATAGATATGGCCCAGACGACACAACAACCCATCCTGAAGATGGAAATTATCGACAACTTCATTTGCACCCAACATTCGGTAGGTGGTGGTGAAGTTAGGGTATCTCTCATAGAGTTAGGGCCATCCAGATGTCTCATGGACACAAGAGTCTAGCACCATGGTTACTGCCGCGACTGGTGGTCTGTTGAGACAATCAACGACATGATTGGTGCTTCCTGTTTTATACTTGATGTTAAGGTGGAATTGCTACAAGTATGTGGACCACTTTTGATTGCGGTCATTCTACAATTTTCCTTGTGTCTACATGAAATGCAGTGGCTTATGATCAGAGTGGATGACTATCTCCTTCCTAAGAATGTGATGTCTCCACTAGCAGCATGCTTGCACAATGGAGTACATTTCTTTGTTGTAAGTAGGGTACTTACAGACATTATCTGTCAGTGTCTCACTATGATAGGCCATGGGGTGGTCGTGCTGAGTCAGAACAGTGCCCACAACATATTCTGAAGCATCTATCTCGATCTCAAAAGGATGTTGCAGGTCTAGTAGTGAAAGTATTGGGGTTGAGCACAAGCACTACTTCAAATCATCAAACACTTGTTATTGGGACCAGCCCCACGCAAATTTTTCCTTACCACCACCCCTATTTATTTGGCTGAGGGCCCATGCAATATGGGAGAAACCCAACACGAACCTGGGGTAGAAATTGGCAAGGCCCAAGAAGCTCCGAAGCTTAGTGAGTGTTGTTAGGGCTAGCCAGTCACAGATGACTTGGATCTTGGATGGATCCACATGTACACCATGCTGATCAATGATGTATCCTAGGTAATGGACCCTGTCCATGCCGAAGGAGCATTTTTCCAAGTTGGCATATAGCTTGTGCTACCACAGGGTGTGCAGAACCTGTTGAATATGCTGCAAGTGTTCGGACCAAGTCTTTTTGTAAATTAGAATGTCATCCAGATACACCGCTACAAAAGAATTGGTGAATGGTCGTAGGATATTGTCCATCATCCTCATGAAAGTGGCGGGAGCATTTGTTAGACCNGAAGTATTTGGCCCCCGTGAGTTGATCAACGAGGTCATCGATTCGGGGAATCGGGTACCGGTTTCTGACTGTGATTTTATTCAGAGCCTGGTAATCAATACATAGTCTCCAGGTTCCATCTTTCTTTTGTACCAGCACGATTGGGTTCCTGCAAGGTGACGATCTGGGGCGGATGTGCCCCTTGTGGAGCAGTTCTTGGATCTGTCACTTGATCTCCTCATTCTCTGACAAAGAGTGATGATAGACTAGCCCATTGGGTAGCGGTGCATTGAGGGTTAGATCGATGGGATGCTTGACCTGGCAGTGTAGAGGTACCCCTGTAGGTGAGGAGAAGATATCCGAGTATTCTTCCACGACCTTATCTACTTTCTTCTACTGTGTGGAGAGGTCGGCCGCAGAGACCCTGAACGTGGCTATGATCTTAATCTTATTTTGCGAGCGAATCAAGAAGAAGACAAACTTCCCTGTCTGAGAGATGACCTTCCCGCATTGCTTCGTAGAGATCAAGGAAATAGCACTAGGTGGCACTGCCTCGGGTATCCTGTATGATTTCCTGTTCAAAGTAATAATAACACTACGAGGCCTAGACTCATATATAGCATGACTTTTCTATAAATAAGGTTGGCCCAAAAGAAGATCACAAACTTTGAGAGGAGCAACATCACACAATACCTTGTCTTTGAAGGGCTTAATGTCGTACGATAGTCGACACGGTTGGTTGATGCAGAGATCGCTTCTTTGGCAGAGCCATCCAATGGTGTACGGTTGTGGGTGCGACATTGTTGGTAGGGCCAGCCGCTTGACGACCTATGGTAAGATGAGGTTCTTCTAGTTACCTCTATCAATGATGAAGTGCAGCGGGGTGCCTTTTACCCACATCTGTGAATGGAAGAAGCGCTCTCCTTCTTCTGGCTCATCTGGTTCACCAGGTTGGAGCTTCGTGGTAGCAACGGTGGCACTGGTTTCCGCGTCAATGATCCGTCTTCCCCTTTCTGGTTCTGGCTCAGAGTCATAATCTGCATCTGATTCAGAGGCTTTCACTTCGGCCACCAGCGACTTCCTTGAGCGATAGTTAGCAGTTTTATGCCAAGGGATCTTATGGAAGTCGCACCACTTCCCGGTATCTTTCTTTGTCTTTCTGGTCTCCTTATTTTCTTGCGGCTTGGACTAGTTGTCCTGATATTGTCCATCTTTTCTCTGTCCTTTGTTCTGTGGGTTGGGGCCACCCTTTCCTGGCTTCTGTTGTGAGGGGTTCCTAGGCCCAAATTGTCGCGTCTTTTGTTTCAGCTTCTGCTCGATTTTGACGGCATATCGGTAGGCCGCGCCCAAGGATGAGATGTCCATAAATTCCATTTCGGTCTGGATGTATCTATGTAGATCATCGTGATACTTGAGCACTAGATGTTTCTCTGAATCTTTGATACCCAACTTGGTGAGCAAGCTATGGAAGATATTTGTGAAATCTAGCACTGCTTGGTCTCTTTCTTGCCGCAGTGTGGTCCATTTGGTATACAGGTCGTCATAACTTCCTACAGGGTAGTATTGTTCCTTAATAGTATCCCTGAAGGATTCCCAGGTGGTCGTGACTGAAAATAATGTGGTTTCCTCTATTTCCTTTTGCTCACATAAAGTTTCCCACCAATCGTTGACATGGGGAACGACTTTGAGGAGCGCAAACGTAATATTTTCTTTATTCAAAAATTTATGGACAAAAAAATTCCCTTCTAGTAGATTCAACCACTTTTCTACAACATATGCGTCTATCTGAACTTCAAATATAGGAATATTGAAGTTTATTTGTACCTTGAAGGGGGCGACGCCTCTGTTCGAAGAAGATGTGTCTCCTATTGGTAGTCACCGAAGGATTTGCGTGAAAATATCCATCATCTTGTTCCTCTGTTTCATGAGGGATTCCTCAATCAAAAGTTTGAAAGGATCTCTTGTCCCATCGTATTTATTTTCTCCTACCATGGGAGGTTGCTTGGGCATGTGAGAGATTCTTTCCTCAAGAGAAACAAGCTCGAGACCCAACTCTTTGTACTCCAACCTCGTTGGGGACATGCATTAAGACGACAAGGAGCAGACCGCTCTGATACCA
Source organism: Picea sitchensis (assembly GCA_010110895.2). Lineage (NCBI taxonomy): Eukaryota > Viridiplantae > Streptophyta > Pinopsida > Pinales > Pinaceae > Picea > Picea sitchensis. The sequence goes on along the minus strand of SNQJ01S0013413.1, from coordinate 91,206 downwards.
CTGATCCATATTTTATGAGCATAACGAAATGAATACAGATTATTAACAGGTGCTTAACACAAAATAACAGAGATACAGTAAAACTAGTTTTCTATTCAATAATGAAATAAGTTGAAACTGTAAAATGCAGCGGAAACAAGCTTGCTGGAATGGTGGCAGCTTATCTTTGAGAAGAGATGTGACAACAGTGCACATTCGCAGGAATAAGGTTACAATGAGGCTCTGAAGGCCTTTTTACAATAATAAAGAATGCAAAAAACCCTATACATCCAAAAACCTAACCCTAGGAGATGAAGCGCCAAAAGTCATGTGGGCCCCATTTGGGTAAGTTAGTACATCAACTTCCCGAGGTTGAAACGTTTTCATACTATCTCCATTTTAGGTGTGTGATATCCCTTTGGAAAGGTATCATTGAGGAGATTCATTTTGGGGGCTCAATCATGCCTTAGGCTATCATGGAGGAGCTCAGTCCCGAAAAACCTTCATTTAGGCCCTCAAAATGGCCTCGAAAGTTAAAACTGCTAAGAATAGTAAATTGCCAAAGTTGTCAGAAAACTATTTTGCGCCAGTTGGAAAAGGTGGGTGGCCACCGATATCCATTTGGATAAATCCTCCCTCCTTAGGAAGCAATGGTATCCATTGCATTGAGTTCCCCCATCAGATGAGAAAAGTTTTGCTGAATTTGACCCCGGGTGAGCCACTTGCCTTGGTGCAGGAGCTACCCTACTTTGAAACCTCAATAAAGATGGATCCTATGTTGTCGAGTGCCCTTGATCTGAATGTCCACAATCTGATCATTGGATTCTTGTTGTAGGAAGTCAGGGTTGAGCTCTGTTTTTTTCAGTTGTTCTGCTACTTTTGAGGTGTCCAATAATGGTGGGAAATAAGGGCGAAGGAGATCCACGTTGAACACTAGATGCAGACCAAGGAAAGGAGGAATATTGAGCTCAAAAGAATTATCCCCCACAGCCTTGGTGATAGTGTATGACCCATAACAGAGTGGGCGAAGCTTCCGATGGGGTCATGTATGGTGTTCTTTCTACAAGTGCAACCAAACTTTGTCGCCCACCTGAAACTTATGCGGCACCCGATGTTGATCATGGCATTGTTTGTACTTGTCATTGGACTTCTGTAGCATATCCTGAACTTGTTGGTGGATGTGTCGGATCTTCTCAATGAACTCGGTGGCTTTGTCAGCTTCAGTTGGAGCAGGAGATGAGTCAGTCGAGGTGACTGCAAGGGGAAGTGCAACATCTATGGTTCCCAGTGGTTGCAATCCCAACCCCACTTGAAAGGGGTTGTGGCTGGTTGAGCTATGTAGGGCTCGGTTGTAGCTATGTTGGACATAGGGAAGGCTCTCATCCCATGTGCGAGGGTGCTTTGAATTATACATGCAAAGGATATGCACAATCATTTGATTTACAACCTCAGTTTGGCCATCTATCTAGGGGTGGAAGTTCGTGGATTTGGTGAGCTTGGTGTCTAGCAGTGACCAGAGGCTCGACCAGAATGTGTTGAGAAATCAACTATCCTGATATGAGACAATGGTTTGTCGGATTCCAAAATGTACCCAGAATCGTTCAAAGAAGAACTTGGCAGTGGCCTCTGATGTAATGCTCTTCTTGCAGGCAACCAAAATCGCCATCTTAGAAAAGGGTTCAACAACCACAAAAACACAGTCATTTCCCTGCTTGGTGGATGGGAGGCCCGACATGTAGTCCATTGAGATGGATTCCCATGGCCTATCAGGAGTAGGAAGAGGTGTGTACAGGCTCTGTTTCTTAGTGGTCGTTTTGGCAATAACGCAGGTAGTGCAGAACCTCATATACTTGCTAACCTCTTCTCGAAGTTTCGGCTAGTAGAAATGTTTCTGTAGCATCACCACTGTCTTTTCAATGCTGAAGTGTCCTACCACCTGACTGTAGTGGGAATCCTAGATCAGCTTCGCTCGCTCACTTGATGGAACACAAATATGGCCCAGAGGACACAACAACCCATCCTGAAGATGGAAATTATCGACAATTGCGTTTGCAACCAACATTTGGTAGGTGGTGGCAAAGTCAGTGTTTGTCTCATAGAGTTGGGGCCATCCAGATGTGTCATGGCCACAAGAGTCTAGCATCGTGGTGAGTGCTGCAACTGGCGGTCTGCTGAGATAATCAGCGATGTGATTGGTGCTTCATGTTTTATACTTGATGTTGACGTGGAATTGCTGCAAGTATGTGGACCACTTTTGATGGCGGTCATTCTGCAAATTTCCTTGTGTAGTCATGAACTATAGTGGCTTATGATCAGTGTGGATGACTGTCTCCTTCCCAAGAATGTAATGTCTCCACTGGTGGCATGCTTGCACAATGGAGTACATTTCTTTATGGTAAGTAGGGTACTTAGGAACAGTATCTGACAGTGTCTCACTATGATAGGCCACAGGGTGGTCATGCTGAGTGAGAACGACGCCCACAACATAGTCTGAAGCATCTGTCTCAATCTCAAAAGGATGTTGCAGGTCTGGTAGTGAAAGTATTGGGGCTGAGCATAAGCGTTGCTTCAAATCATTGAATGCTTGTTGTTGGGACTAGCCCCATGCAAATTTCGCCTTACCACCACCCATGTTTATTTGGCTGAGGGCCCATGAAATATGGGAAAAACCCAACACGAACTATTGTAGAAATTGGCAAGGCCCAATAAGCTCTGAATCTCAGTGAGTTTTGTTGGGGCTGGCCAGTCATGGATGACTTGGATCTTGTCTAGATCCACATGTACGCCATGCTAATCAATGATTTAGCCCAGGTAATGGAACCTGTCCATGCCGAAGGAGCATTTTTTCAAGTTAGCGTACAACTTGTGTTGTTGAAGGGTGTGCATAACCTATTGAATATGCTGCAAGTGTTGATCCCAAGTCTTGCTATAAATTATAATGTCATCCAGATACACCACTACAAAAGGATTAGTAAATGGTCGCAGGATATCATCCATCATCCTCATGAAAGTGGCTAGAGCATTTTTCAGACCAAAGGGCATGACCAACCATTCAAAAAGGCCTTCCTTTGACTTGAAGGCGTTCTTCCATACATCTGTATATTCTATCAGGACATGGTGGTATCTAGACTTTAGATCAATCTTACTGAAGTATTTCTCCTTCGTGAGTTGATCAAGGAGGTCATCGATTCAGAGAATCAGGTACTGGTTTCTAACTGTAATTTTATTCGGAGCCCGGTAATCAATATAGAGTCACCAAGTTCCATCTTTCTTTTGTACCAACACGATTGGGCTCCCGCAAGGTGACAAGCTGGGGCGGATGTGCCCCTTGTGCAGCAGTTCCTGGATCTGTCGCTTGATCTCCTCATTCTCTAACAAAGAGCGACGATAGACATGCCCATTGGGTAGTGGTGCGTCGGAGGTCAAATTGATGGGGTGCTTGACCTGGCTGTGGCTGTGGCTGTGATGGGGTGTGTGGAGAGGTCGGACATAGAGACCCTCGATGTGGTTGTGATCTTTCTCTTATTCTGCGAGCAAATCATGAAGAAGACAAAATTCCCCATCTGAGAGATGACCTTCCTACATTACTTAGCAGAGATCAAGGAAATAACACTAGGTGGGACTGCCTCGTGTATCCTATACAATTTTCTGTTCAAAGTAATAATAACACTACGAGGCCTAGACTCATATACAACATGAAGTTTCCATAAATAAGGTTGGCCCAAAAGCACATCACAAACTTCGAGAGGAGAAACATCACACAATACCTCGTCTTTGAAGGGCTTGATGTCATACGGCAGTCGACATTGTTTGTTGACGCGGAGATCGCTTCCTTGGCGGAGCCATCCAATGGTGAATTGTTGTGCGTGCGGTGTTGTTGGAAGGGACAGCTACTTGACGGCCTCTGTTGAGATGAGGTTCTTCTGGCTACCGCTATCAATGATGAAGTGCAACGGGGTGCCTTTTACCCACATTTGTGAATGGAAGAGGCGCTCTCCTTCTTCTGGCTCGTCTGGTTCACCAGGCTGGAGCTTAGTGGTAGCAACGATGGCACTGGGTTCCACGTCAATGATCCGTCTTCCCCTTTCTAGTTCTAGATCAGAGTCATAATCTGCATCTGATTCAGAGGCTTTCACTTTGGCCACCTGCGACTGCTTTGAGCGACAGTCAGCAGTGTTATGCCAAGGGCTCTTATGGAAGTCACACCACTTCCCGGTATCTTTCTTTGTCTTTCTGGTGTCCTTCTTTGCTTATGGCTTGGCCTGGTTTTCCAGATACTGTCCATCTTTGCTCTATCCTTTTTCAGTGGGTTGGGGCTGCTCTTTCCTGGCTTTTGTTGTGAGGGGTTCCCATGCCCAAATTGTCACGTCTTTTGTTTGAGCTTCTGCTCGATTTTGACGGCATATTGGTAGGTCGCGCCCAAGGATGATATGTCCACAAATTCCATTTCGGTCTAGATGTATCTATGCAGAGCACCGCGATACTTGAGCACCAGATGTCGCTCTGAATTTTTGATACCCAACTTGGTGCGCAAGGTAAGGAAGATATTTTTGAAATCTGGCACTACTTGGTCTCTTTGTTGCCGCAGTGTGGTCCATTTGGTATACAGGTCATCATAACTTCTGATAGGGTAGTATTGTTCCTTAATATCATCCCTGAATAATTCTCAAGTGGTCATGACTGAAAATAATGAGGCTTCCTCTGTTTCCTTTTGCTCACAGAAAGTTTCCCACCAATCTTTGACACGGGGAACGACTTTAAGGAGTGAAAAAGTAATATTTTCTTTATTCGAAAAGTTATGGACATAAAAATACCCTTCTAGTAGATTCAACCACTTGTCTATAACATCTACGTCTATCTAAACTTCAAATATAGGAATATCGAAGTTTATTTGTACCTTGAAGGGGACAGCGCCTCTGTTTGAAGAAGATGCGTCGCCTATTGTTAGCCGTGGAAGGATTTGCGCGAAGCTATCCATCATCTCGTTCCTCTATTGTGTGAGGGATTCCTCAATCAATAGTTTGAAAGAATCTCCTGTCCCATCATCTTTTTTTTGTCCTACCATGGGAGGTCACTTGGGCATGCGAGAGATTCTTTCCTCGGAAGAAACAAGCTCGAGACCCAACTCTTTATACTCCGACCTCGTTGGGGACATGCATTAAGATAACAAGGAGAAGACCGCTCTGATACCATTGATCCAGATTTTATGAGAAAAAAAGAATGAATATAGATTATTAATAGGTGATTAAAACAAAATAATAGAGATACAGTAAAACTGGTTTTCTATTCAATAATGAAATAAGTTGAAACTGTAAAATGCATTCGAAACAAGCTTGCTGGAATGGTGGCGGCTTATCTCTGAGAAGAGATGTGACGGCATCGCGCATTCACAGGAAGAAGGTTACAATGAGGCTCTGAAGGCCTTTCTACAATAAGAAAGAATGTCAAAAACCCTATACATCCAAAAACCTAACCCTAGGAGATGAAGCACCAAAATTCATGTGGGCCCCATTTGGGTAAGTTAGTACATCAACTTCCTGAGGTCGAAACTTTTTCATACTATCTCCATTTTAGGTGTGTGATATCCCTTTGGAAAGGTATCATTGAGGAGATTCATTTTGGGGGCTCAATCATGCCTTAGGCTATCATTGAGGAGCTCGGTCCCGAAAATCCTTCATTTAGGCCCTCAAAATGGCCTTCGAAGTTAAAACTGCTAAGAATAGTAAATTGCCAAAGTTGTCAGAAAACTATTTTGCGCCAGTTGGAAAAGGTGGGTGGCCACCGATATCCATTTGGATAAATCCTCCCTCCTTAGGAAGCAATGGTATCCATTGCATTGAGGTCCCCCATCAGATGAGAAAATTTCTGCTGAATTTGACTCCGGGTGAGCCACTTGCCTTGGTGCAGGAGCTACCCTACTTTGAAACCTCGATAAATATGGATCCTTTGTTGTCGAGTGCCCTTGATCTGACTTTCCACAATCTGATCATTGAATGTCTATTGTAGGCAGTCGGGGTTGAGCTCTTTTTATGTCAGTTGTTTTGCTACTTCTGAGGTATCCAACAATGGTGGGAAATAAGGACAAAGGAGATCCACGTTGAACACTGGGTGCAGACCATGGAAAGGAAGAATGTTGAGCTCAAAAGAATTATCCCCCATGGCCTTGGTAATAGTGTACGACCCATAACAGAGTGGGCAAAGCTTCCGATGGGGTCCTGTAAGGCATTCTTTCTGCAAGTGCAACCAAAATTTGTCGCCCACCTGAAACTTATGCAACACCCGATGTTGATCATGGCGTTGTTTGTACTTGTCATTGGACTTCTGTAGGATATCCTGAACCTGTTGGTGGATGTGTTGGATCCACTCAATGAACCAGGTGGTTTTCTTAGCTTCAGTTGGAGTAGGAGATGAGTCAGTCGAGGTGACTGCATTGGGAAGTGCAACATCTATGAGTCCCAGTGGTTGGAATCCCAACCCCACTTGAAAGGGGCTGTGGAAGGTTGAGCTATGCAGGGCATGGTTGTAGCTATGTTGGACATAGGGAAGGCTTTCATCCCATGTGCGAGGGTGCTTTGAATTATACATGAGAAGGATATTCACAATCATTCGATTTACATCCTCGGTTTGACCATTTGTCTAGGGGTGGAAGGCCATGGATTTGATGAGCTTGGTGTCCAACAATGACCAGAGGCTCGACCAGAATGTCCTGAGAAATCGACTATCTCGATATGAGACAATGGTTTGTGGGATTCAAAAATGTACCCAGACTCATTCAAAGAAGAGCTTGGCAGTGGCCTCTACTGTGATGGTCTTCTTGCAGGCAACCAAAATCGCCATCTTAGAAAAGCGATCAACAACCACAAAAACACAGTCATTTCCTCGCTTGGTGGATGGGAGGCCCAACATCTGGTCCATTCAGATGGATTCCCATGGCCTCTCAGGAGTAGGAAGAGGGGTTTATAGGCCCTGTTTCTTAGTGATCGGTTTGGAAATAGCGCAGGCAGTGAAGGACCTAATATACTTGTTGACCTCATGTCGAAGTTTCGACCAGTAGAAATGTTTCTATAGCATCGCCACTGTCTTTTCAATGCCGAAGTGTCCTGCCACCCGACTGTAGTGGGCTTCCCAGATTAGTTTTGCTCAGTCACTTGATGGAACACAGATATGGCCTAGGGATGATTTTAATGATGGAAATTTATTTTAAAATATAGAAACCTTGGTGAATATTACTAATCCTTCATATGCCAACTATAAATGTTTGGCGATATTTTTGTAAAAATATTCAAATTTCTAAGGATTTTATATAGTTTTTAAAAAAATTTGGCGATTTGTTAGGTAAAATATATTTATCCTGTAGAATTTGGGCGAATCATTTTTAAAATAGTGAATCTTGTTTTTGGAAAAACCATGGAAAATTAGCCCATGAGCGAAATTTAGCCCCTAAAATCATCTATGATATGGCCTAGACGACACAACAATCCATCCTGAAGATGGAAATTATCGATAATTGCATTTTCACCCAACATTTGGTAGGTTGTTCTGAAGTGAGGGTCTGTCTCATAGATTTAGAGCCATCTATATGTCTCATGGCCGCAAGAGTCTAGCACCATGGTGAGTGCCATGACTGGCGGTCTGCTGAGACAATCAGTGACACGATTGGTGCTTCCTATTTTATACCTGATGTTGAGGTGGAATTGCTACAAGTATGTGGACCACTTTTGATGGCAGTCATTCTGCAATTTTCCTTGTGTCTGCATGAACTGCAGTGGCTTATGATCAGTGTGGATGACTATCTCCTTCCCAAGAATGTAATGTCTCCACAAGGTGGCATGCTTGCACAATGGAGTACATTTATTTGTCGTAAGTAGGGTACTTACGGATAGTATCTGACAGTGTCTCACTATGATAGGAAATGGGGTGGTCGTGTTGAGTGAGAATGATGCCCACAACATAGTCTGAAGAATTTGTCTCGATCTCAAAAGGATGTTTCAGGTCTGGTAGTGAAAGTATTGGGGCAAAACACAAGCGCTGCTTCAAATCATCGAACACTTGTTGTTGGCATCGGCCCCACGCAAATTTCGCCTTACCACGACCCCTGTTTATTTGGCTGAGGGCCCATGCAATATGGGAGAAACCCAACACGAACCTGCAGTAGAAATTGGCAAGGCCCAAGAAGCTCTGAAGCTCAGTGAGTGTTGTTGGGGCTGGCCAGTCACAGATGACTTGGATCTTGGCTGGATCCACATGTACGCCATGCTAATCAATGATGTAGCCCTGGTAATGGACCCTGTCCATGCCGAAGGATCATTTTTCCAAGTTCGTGTATAGCTTGTGCTATCATAGGGTGTGCAGAACCTGCTGAATATGATGCAAGTGTTCGGCCTAAGTCTTGTTGTAAATTAGAATGTCATCTAGATACACCACTACAAAAGCATTGGTGAATGGTCGCAGGATATCGTCCATCATCCTCATGAAAGTGGTTGGAGCATTTGTCAGACCAGAGGGCATGACCAACCATTCAAAAAGGCCTTCCTTTGACTTGAAGGCGGTCTTCCATACATCTCTCTGTTCTATCGGGACCTGGTGGTAGCCAGACTTCAAATCAATCTTACTGAAGTATTTGGCCCCCGTGAGTTGATCAAGGAGGTCATCAATTCGGGGAATCGGGTATCGGTTTCTGACTGTGATTTTATTCAAAGCCCAATAATCAATATAGAGTCGCCAGGTTCCATCTTTCTTTTGTACCAGCACGATTAGGCTCTCGCAAGGTGACGAGCTAGGGAAGATGTGCCCCTTGTGGAGTAGTTCTTGGATCTGTCACTTGATCTCCTCATTCTCTAACAAAGAGCGACGATAGAATGACCCATTGGGTAGCGGTGTGCCGAGGGTCAGATCGATGGGGTGCTTGACCTGGAAGTGCAAAGGTACCCCTATAGTTGAGGAGAAGATATCCAAGTTTTCTTCCACGAACTTATCTACTTGCTTCTGCTATGTGGAGAGGTCGGTCGCAAAGATCTTGGATGTGGTTGTGATCTTTCGCTTATTCTGCGAGTGAATCACGAAGAAGACAAACTTCCCCATCTGATAGATGACCTTCATGCATTGCTTAGCAGAGATCACGGAAATACACTAGGTGGGATTGCCTCGAGTATCTTGTACAATTTCCTGTTCAAAGTAATAATAACACTATGAGGCCTAGACTCATATACAGCATGATGTTTCCATAAATAAGGTTGGCCCAAAAGAAAATCACAAACTTCAAGAGGAGCAACATCACACAATACCTCGTCTTTGAAGGGCTTGATGTCATACGACAGTCGACATTGTTGGCTGACGCGAAGATCACTTCCTTGGCGGAGCCATCCAATGGTGTATGATTGTGGGCGCGGCGTTGTTGGCAGGACCATCCACTTGACGACCTTTGCTAAGATGAGGCTCTTATGGCTATCACTATCAACGATGAAGTGAAACGGAGTGCCTTTTACCCACATATGTGAATGGAAAAGGCGCTCTCCTTCTTCTGGCTCGTCTGGTTCACCAGGCTAGAGCTTGGTGGTAGCAACGGTGGCACTGGGTTCCACGTCAATGATCCGTCTTCCCCTTTCTGGTTCTGGATCAGAGTCATAATCTGCATATGATTCAGAGGCTTTCACTTCAGCCACCAACGACTGCTTTGAGCGGTAGTTAGCAGCGTTATGCTAAGGGCTCTTATGGAAGTCACACAACTTCCTGGTATCTTTCTTTGTCTTTCCGGTGTCCTTCTTTTCTTGCGGCTTGGACTGGTTGTTCTAATACTATCCTTATTTGCTTTGTCCTTTGTTCAGTGGGTTGGGGTTGCCCTTTCCTGGATTTTGTTGTGAGGGGCTCCCAGGCTCAAATTGTCGCGTCTTTTGTTTGAGCTTCTGCTCAATTTTGACGACATATCGGTAGGTCGTGCCCAAGGATGAGATGTCCAGAAATTCCATTTCGTTCTAGATGTATCTATGCAAAGCACCACAATACTTGAGCACCAGATGCCGCTCTGAATCTTTGATACCCAACTTGGTGCGCATGGTATGGAAGATATTTGTGAAATCTGGCACTGCTTGGTCTCTTTGTTGCCGCAGTGTGGTCCATTTGGTATACAGGTCATCATAACTTCCGACAGGGTAGTATTGTTCCTTAATAGTATCCCTGAAGGATTCCCAGGTGGTCGTGACTGAAAATAATGAGGTTTCC
>SNQJ01S0013413.1:62541-80959 GCA_010110895.2 Picea sitchensis | reverse complement strand
TTTCTTTATTCGAAAAGTTATGGACAAAAAAATACCCTTCTAGTAGATTCAACCACTTGTCTACAACATTTGCGTCTATCTGACATTCAAATATAGGAATATCGAAGTTTATTTGTACCTTGAAGGGGTCGGCGCCTCCGTTCGAAGAAGATGTGTCGCTTGTTGGTAGCCGCCGAAAGATTTGCGCAAAACTATCCATCATCTTGTTCCTCTGTTGTGTGAGGGATTCTTCAATCAACAGTTTGAAAGGATCTCCTATCTCGTCATATTTCTTTTATCCTACCATGGGAGGTCGCTTGGGCGTGCGAGAGCTTATTTCCTCAAGAGAAACAAGCTCGAGACCCAACTCTTTGTATTCCGACGTCGTTGGGGACATGCATTAAGACGACAAGGAGCAAACCGCTCTGATACCACTGATCCGGATTTTATGAGCAGAACGAAATAAATACAAATTATTAATAGGTGTTTAACACAAAATAACAGAGATACAATAAAACTGGTTTTCTATTCAATAATGAAATAAGCTGAAACTATAAAATGCAGCGGAAACAAGCTTGTTGGAATGGTGGTGTCTTATCTTTGAGAAGAGATGTGACGACAGTGCACATTTGCAGGAAGAAGGTTACAATGAAGCTTTAAAGGTCTTTTTACAATAAACAAGAATGCCAAAATCCATAGACATCCAAAAACCTAACCCTAGGAGATGAAGTGTCAAAAGTCATGTGGGCTCCATTTGGGTAAGTTAGTACATCAACTTCCCGGGGTCATAACTTTTGCATATGATCTCCGTTTTAGGCGTGTGATAGCCCGTTGGAAAGGTATCGTCGAGGAGATTCATTTTGGGGGCTCATTCATGTCTTTAACTATCATTGAGTAGCTCGGCCCCGAAAAAACTTCATTTAGGCCCTCAAAATGGCCCCGGAAGTTAAAACTGCTAAAAATAGTAAATTGCCAAAGTTGTTAGAAAACTGTTTTGAGCCAGTTGAAAAAGGTGGGTAGCCACCGATATCCATCTGGATCACAAGGTGTAAGATTTGACTAGAGTACTCACTATGAAATAAGTTTTTTTGTGCTTGAAATACTTATTGACAAGTGCATCTATCTTAAAGATTATTAATCGTGTTATCACATGTAAATTTTGGGTCCTAATCTTTAAATTACTTGCTCTACATGTATTTTTCTCCTCTTCAAGTCGAGGTTCTTGGTTTCCTCTCGTAAATGCCATGTTTGCCCCACTTTCAAAACTATCCAATCAAACTCCTTTTTTCCTAAGTTTCAAAAACTAAATAATTATAAAAATATAATATTTTTATATTATTTAGTTTAACTTTAAACTTCTAAAAAATATTTTGGGTTTTACCCTACTATCAACTTCTTCGACTTATTAGACTCAAATTCTAAATTCCAAAATCACAATTATGACCAGTCATCTATAGGAGCCTAGTCCTGTGTTAAATTTGAGCTCTGTTTATTTAAAAACAAAAATTGGGCTCACAATCTGCACGAGCGCCCATGCATCTAAGTCACAAATGCAAGTCGTAATACATCGAAGGTCGATTAGACAAAGCACCAAACGAGGATCACAATCTATTGGTTTTTGTAGACTACAATTTAACATATGGTTACACATACAATTTAAAAAGACTTTAATCCCGGTAAATGTGGGATATAAATTTCCCACCGCAAAACTAAAAGCGCCAAACTTCCAGGTGGCGTAAGGAAACCATAGCAGTATCCAAATGTCAAAGTGCCAAACAAGTGCGGGGTTCGAATCCTGCAATGAAAGCAATGGTTAAGCATTTAACATGCAGGTGTTAAGAAAATTTCCCAAATACGACTAGATTATCGAGAGGTTAAGCTTGCAAATTGTTGAAAGGGTTCCTGCGCACATCATGTTCAAGCGTTATGCCAATGGATAAATAAATGACGACAAACACACTACCCTCACATGCAGCAGAGAGTGAAATTTGATGGTTGGGCATGTTTGCAGAGCTGTGTTTATTGTCAAAGACAGATAATCCTCGGCCTACTTCATCTCCTCGTTTTAGTATTTTTGATGTGGGTCTTCAATGGTATAATAAAGGCATTGAAGTCTATATAAACTCAAAGCGTGTTGCTATATTTACCCTATGGTTGTTGCAATGCTTGAACCTGAGGACGATGATGATGATATTGAACATTTTGTGGATGCAATTGAAGAAGGTGAAAACTGTTGATAGGTTCCAAGGTCAGACAAGTGAAGAATAATCAAAACAAGACTTTCGCAGCGTGAGCTCGCTGCGAAAGTGTTGTAGCACACAGTTTCACAACGAGCTATGTTTTCATGCTGCGAAAGTACATCACTGCTACCAAATCACGAATAGAGTTTTGTGTAAAGGGTTTATAAATCCTGTGTTGATGAAATTATTGCCAAGTGTGAACCCTATATGGAAATAAAGAAGAATGGCAGTCTCTCAAACGCTCATTCTTTCTCTATTTTCATCTGTTGTCTCATAAAAACAGGTGCTTAAGATGCTAAGAGAAATCTTCAGAATATTAATAGTTTGAGATATGGTCTATGGTGGAATTTGATTCGATGAACATATTGTATTAGTGTTGGCATTTACCTGTGAGCATGCTATCCAAATCCAGAAGAAACCAATAGGTCAAAATATGCACCAAATTTTGTGGACTAATGTGGCAATCACATCCCATATTCTTTGCACTAAATCGGAAATTCTAGATTTGCAGGACACATATGGCAATTGGATCCATATCTTCAGGCAGCTTCAGTTACCCAATGATATCTAAAAGATACTTGGCACACAGAAGAAGATGAGATGGTAATCAACATTCCGTAGCGCCAGTCTAAAGAAGGATTTGGATCCCAATTTGGTAGCTAATTTTCAGGAGCACATTAAGGAATAATGGTTATCAAGGAGGACAAATGGCAGTCAAGGACACCTAAAGAGCACAAGTAGAAGATAATAGCTATGAGCATTTCTAATCCAAGAAGATTCGACCAGAAGCCTCCAGCAAATCAAATCCAACAACTTTCAATATTCGAGATAAAGAGCAATTGCAGTTGTTTTCAGATTTATTTTATTTTTATGATTTTTATTTTTGAATTGATTGCAGCAAACGAGGGATAGTTTGGATTATGGTTTTGGTTTATAAAAAACACAGTTTGTAATAGAAGGGGTTTGAGTGAAAAAGCAAGGGCTATTCTATATGTAAATTGTCGACTGTTCAGTTTGGATCAATAGAGAAGTGCATAATTGTTTTAAGCACGGATTCATGTGTTGATAGTTTCAAGTTTTGTGATATCTTCTATGTTCATGCGTTCTCATCTAGTTTCTTTCATTTAATATTTTCAATATTCAATGTTTCATTTAATCTTTTCAATCTTCAATGTTTAACCTAAGATAAATGATTATAGAATTCGTTTTATGATGCTTTACATCTAGTTTCTTTCATTTAATATTTTCAATATTCAATGTTTCATTTAATCTTTTCAATCTTCAATGTTTAACCTAAGATAAATGATTATAGAATTCGTTTTATGATGCTTTATTTGCATGATGGTTAAATGTTCTCATTGTTCCTCACATTTACTTTGGAATTCATCTTGTATCTTATGCTCCAAGTGTAATGATTGTTAGTCTTAATTCGCTCCCTCATATTTCAACGATAAATAACTTTACTTCAACGATAGATAACTTGAGACATCACCTACCTTGCCTTTGTTTGAATTGTTCAATAACTAGTTATTGATCCAATCAGCTTATAGTTTTGACTCCATGCCCAATGGAAGTCTTCCCTTTGATCCAAATGGCTTATAGTTTTGACTCCATGCCCAATGAAAGTGGTCCCTTTATTTGCCATAATCATTCTACAAACCTTATTTTCATTTTAGATCTAGCCATTGAGCTTAATTTATAATGAGAGATCCCTCTAGTTTGAAAAGGCCACATTTCAAGCCTAAAATTGGATTCCAAGCCTAAAGTTGGTTTGTGGTTACCTCTGTGGTTTTCCTCCCACAGCCTCGAAAATTACAGAGTGATAACAAATTCTAATAAATAATTAGTTGTGTGCACTGATGCATGCAAATGAGGACATGGCGGAGTCCTTAGTCAAAATGGGCATGTGATATGCTATGAATCAAGAAAGTTAAAGGAGCATGTGATACATTATGCTACTCATGATTTATAATTGGAATCCATAGTGCATGCCTTGAATATGTGGAGGCACTACCTTATGGGAAGAATATTTGAATTTTGACTGACCATAGTGGTCTGAAGTATTTGTTTGAACAACCAACTCTGAATTCTAGGAAAATCAAATGGCTGGAATTTATTAGGGAATATGACTTTGATATAAAGCATATCAAAGGAAAAGAGAACAAGGTGGTTGATGCACTTAGTAGAAGGGTGTATGAGATGCATGTTACGACTATAACCATGTATAAATGTGATCTAAAAGACATGATTTTAGAAGCAGTAAAATTAGAGAAACATTATGTGTAGACAAAGGAAAAATTACAGCAAGATAATTCACAGTAGAAAACAAAATACTATGAGCTTAGAGAAGATGGAATCCTCTTGTATAAAGGTAGAGCTTGTGTACCTAATTCTCAATATCCAAGGAATATGGTACTAACAGAGATGCATAATGTGCCTTATGTTGGGCACCCGGAGTACCAAAAAATGATTGGAGTTATCAAGAGCTAATATTTCTCGCCAGGTATGAAGAAAAAAGTGGTTGATTACATAGCCAAATGTCTTGAATTTCCGAAATTAAAGGTTGAGCACAAACATCTAGTTGGTTTTCTACATCCATTTCCCATTTCTGAATGGAAATGAGAAGTGTTGAAAATTGATTTCATCACCAAGCTTCCCAGAAGAGTGAAGCAACATGACTCCATCATTGTAGTGGTGGATAAGCTCACCAAATATGCTCATTTTATTCCAGTAAATATGACTCACAAGGCAACTAATATTGCAGATATCTATATGAGAGAAATTGTAAGGATTCATGGTTTTCCTAAGGAAATTGTTTCTGACAAAGATCCCTAGTCAAAATTTTGGAAGGGATTATTAAAATGATTTGGGACCCATCTGAACTTTATCACAGTATATCACCCAGAATATGATGGAAAAAAAAGAGAATCAATCAAGTGATTAAATATATACTAAGAATGTATGTAATAGATAATCCATTAAAATGGGAAGACTATTTAAACTTAGTTGATTTTTTGTATAATAATGGGTATCGAACACATTTGAAGATGACCCCATTTGAGGAATTATATGGAAAAAGGTGCAATGCCCCAGTAAGATGGGACGACCCAGTAGACAGAGAAGTGGTGGGGCTAGAACTTGTCAAGGAAATGAAAGATTAGATGGTGAAGATTAAACAAAATTTAAAATTATCCCAAGACAGGAAGAAAAATTATGCACATAATAATAGAACTCACAAAGAGTTTAAAGTGGGTGACCATGTATTTCTAAAAGTGAAGGCCAAGAGAATCTTTTTAAAATTGGGGACTTTTTCAAAGCTTGTAGTAAGATATTGTGGACAATTTGAAATCCTGTAGAGGATTGGTCATGTTGCATACATTCTTGCATTACCTACATCCATGTGCATTCACAATGTATTCCATGTGGCTTTGCCTAAAAAGTATGTTCATCATGTTAATCATATGATTGATTGGAATGTGATTCAAGTGGGGCAAGAATGAGATTTTTGAGTACAATATGTGTGCATATTGGATCGAAAGGTCAAGGATCTCTAGAATTGATCCATTATTCTAGTAAAGGTCCAATGGACCTGTTAGATGTTGATATTATGGTAGTTGCAGGAGGTATCTACCTCCATGTGTAAACCTGATGAGAATAAAATATTTCGGGAAGCAAGAAGAAACCCTAAGTAATTGGTTAATAACCCTAGAAGACAAGTCAGATCAAGAGAATGACTTGTATTAGGTTATTAGCATCCAAGAGAAGAAGTCGACGGAAGGAAATGTTATATACTAAAAAATTAGTATCCAGAATGAGAATTCGGCCCAGGAAGTCTGCCAAAAATAGTTTAAATACAGGAGGTCAGTCTTCATTCTGGTCAGTATTCTCAGAACTCCAGAAGCAACACTTGTGTGCATTGCAAATGGCCAGTTTGTGTGCAAGTTTGGAGGAGATTTGTTGTTGCATGTGTTGCAACTAGCAAATTTCAGTTTTGGTTTGGACTCTTTCTTGGTTATGGTTTGGAATCTCTGATCAGCTCTTGTTACTCTTTCTTGGTGTGTTATCCTTCGAGAAAGGTGCACCACCTTTGGTTAGCTATGCATTCTAGGGTTTTCTTCCAGAATAATTCTTTTTCAAGGTTAAGGTGCTTGGGGGTGGCTTCGGCCTATGGTTGGGTGAAAATATTGTTGTATTGTCTATGGTTAAAAGAGCACATCCATTACTTTCTAACAGGTTATGGGCCCACACTATCTTCAAATAGTCTAACCGTTGGAAGATAGATTGAAAGAATTTTCTCAGTTGCAGTTGCAGTTGTAGCCAGTTTTTGTTGTAGCAAGGAAACCATAACCCTCTCATTGAGGCATCGTAAGTGAATGGATTGACCTAATTTCTGGATAGACTAGTGCACCCTAGCCTAGCGCATCTCCTGGTACTCTTAGCAAGCTACGACATCAAGTTTGAGTTTTTGGTCAAATCTAGGGTTGACCAAGTCAAAGAAAACATGACTTACTCTATGAAGTCAGAAAAAAGGTTAGAAGGGGATTCTAACTTCAGAGAATGGAATGCAAGGATTGATCTCATCCTTTCCAAGAACAAAGTGTTGGATATCATGAAAGAAAAGATTTTGGAACCAGAGTTTGAAGAAGTAAAAGAGAAGGAATCGCAAAAAGTTGCAGTTATGGAGAAGTTCAAAGACAATGAAATCAATTCCATGAGTATTATAGTGGATTCTATAAAAGACCGCTTGATACCCTACGTCTCCCATCTTGACTCATCTAAGAAGATGTATGATTCCCTAAAAAACTTCTTCTCAGTTAGAAACATTGGACAAGTAATGAGTATGAAGAATGAGCTCCGCGACATGAAAATGAATGATGATGACAACATAACATCGTACTTTGTGAGAATCTCTCGGTTGAGAGATCAACTACAAGCTATTGAAGAGATCATTTTCAGAGAAGGAACTGGTAAATATAGTACTCAATGGTCTTCCCAAGACATGGGATGCATTTTCTGCAAGCATGAACACAAGGAATGAGTATCCTACATTTGAAGAACTTTGTACTTGTTGTGCACAAGAAGAATCAAGGATCAGTGCAAAAGAGAAACCCCAAAATAAATACAATGATCAAGCCTTCACAACAAGGTTCAAGAATTTCAGGAATAAAATGAATTTTGGCTCTAGGAATAAATCGAATCAAGAGAAAGATATGACAAAAATGCAATGCTTCAACTGTCGAAAATATGGTCACTACAAGAATCATTGTCTTGAGCTAAAGAAAAGGACAAAAACACATGAAGCATCATTTTTCGAAGAAAGGGAACCCTCAAAGAAGACCAAGCAAGATAAAACATACTTCTTCTTCTAAGACAAGGTAACATTACTCTTCATAGTTCTTGTACATACCATATTTACATAGTTTCTATACATATCTTGCATACCTATTTCTTAGAATATAATATGGTCAAAGAGAAACTATATCTATGGAAAAACAACAAGATAAAGATTGCTATCACAATAACTACAAGTTAGACAATACACATGAAAGGATGAAGTACATAAAAAACCCATGGTAACAATTCATGTGGAATTTATTACATAAGTAACAGTTGCAAGACAAGCCGAAAATCAGAATCAATCTTGAAGAAACCTAGAAGAAGTAAAGACAAAAATAATTCAGCAATCAAGAGGAAATTGGAAAAGTACTTGTGACACTTTAAAGAAGAAAATAAGGATGCAGAAGGAAGTGTGGACTTTGTTAGATTGAGGGAGCTGATTATACATTTCCAAAAGGAAGAGCATGCATTCGTGCATGAAGAAAGGATTAGGAGGGAGCTAATCCTAAATAATATGATCCATTGAAGATGATGAAGTATCTATTCATGGTAGAAACCATGAAACGACGCATGTGTTTAGTTTGACTTTAGAACAAGTCTTCTTAGAAACGAAGCCTTAAAGTATCCCTAGTTGTCCATCCACATCCATGAACCTATGATGAAAGAAAGAAGTTGGAATCTTCAGGGCATGGAATCTATATAAAAATCCATGAACATGAGAGCTAAAGAAAAACATGACGAATAACATGACGATTCCAAGAGAGAAGGAAAATCCAGAACAACCAGTCATTGTATCGAGAATCACAAGACTACCAGCCTGATTTAAACTCACTAAGAGAAATCAAGCAGAGGAACTGATGAAGAATAGTATATGGAAGACTTATGAATGTAAGCATTGTGAGATACATAACTAGAGGTTGTCCTAGATGCAGGCAGAAGACTATGATGATTGCTTGTTCTAGTAAACTAGACGTACCTCTACATGAGCCATTATATCTTCTGCAATATCCATGGGTTGGAGTTTACATCAAATGAATGAAAAGACTATTCTCTGGAATAATTGAACAAAGAGAGTATGAAGAGAAACCTCAAGGCTTTAAGGTATACTATAAAGAGACCCTTGTATGGAGATGAAAAAAGACAACTTTGTAAAGAACCTCCAATGCACAACAAAAGCGTGGTGAAATGTTTTCTATAAAAGAGATATTGTATCAGAATGGTTACTCAAAAGCTCAGGATGATGAATTGATAATCCATGACAAACTCTCATGATGGAAAAAGAAGTACCACTTGACTATGTTCCAGTTTTACCCTTGCCACGATGTTATGAGCTAGCAAGAAACAAAAGATCAATCCAACAATGATATACTATATTGATCAAAGCTATATGAAGCCTTCAGAGAAAATCAGTGTTCCAGAAAGACCAAAGTACATTTGCCATCAAGCATTAAATTCTCCATGATGAAGTCCATAAAAAGAGAAGTGATTCTCCAATATATATATCTCCACAAGATGAGCAGATAAGCAGATATTTTGGTAAGGCCCCTGTCCAAGATGAAAGAGTTTGCATACTCAATATGGAGCTCGTGGAGACGAATTCCTTATTGAAAAAGGAAGAGATGACTCGAAGGTTGGGAGGGATAATTTATGTCATGGTCCAAGATGAGCAGTTCCTTTCCAGTTCGGAAAGTGGTTTGAGACTTCTGACAGATAGGCATTTTCCAATTCATAAAATGATCCAGATAAAACGGTCATTGTCATAATGAAAATGGTTCGATGGATTGTTGATGTACCATAGACAGTGATTCCCCTTGTGGCCAGTGTGGGGGAATGGTCTAGGATAGTATCTCTTCTTGACGGTCACTCTCAGTAGTGGTCAAGAAGATTGTTCTACCTCGCCGAACAGTCATTCTTTCGAAGCTCACAATTGTGAACAGTTTTGAAGAATGGTTCTTTTTGGAGGTTGGTGTAGGACAATCATTTCCTTAGGAAATGGTCTGGACAGTCATTCCCTAGGGAAGATTCATTCTCTCCAAGTTTCACTTTGTTTAGTGCCAGAGGAATGGCCCAGATAGGTGAATGGTCCAGGTTCATCAATCAAGGATAGACATTCCCTGGGGTAGACTCATTCTCTCCAGGTTGCACTTTGTTTAGTGCCAGAGGAATGGCCCAGATAGGTGAATGGTCCAGGCTCAGAAATCGAGACAATTATTCTTCCTTTATTGAGAAGAATAGTCCATATACCTCGTCATTGATGTTTTACCTATTGAGGGAAGATGCTCTTCCAGATATCATAGATGTGAGAGGAAGAATGGCCCAGATGATTCATTTTCTATCATAAAAATGTTTTTTGTGCAGGTTGACATCAGATGATATGATTGTTAAGGAGACTGTATGTCTCCGGATAGTAGATTTATACTACTGTGGTGGATATGTTCCATTGATTGTGACTATATGTCACTGATCAAGTATCTGTGTGCTACTTGGTGTGGTTGTGTACCATTGGATTGTAGTTGTATACTGCTATGGGTAGAAACAATTGTGTTCTATTGAATGACATTGTGTTGATTTCCTTGAAAACTATCAGTAGTGTTGGAAATGATTATCAGCTATATGTATGATCAATGGATAGAGATTCCCCGGAGGGAAAATGGTCCAGGACATTTATTCTTCTAAGACATATGTTTGGATTAGAAGAAAGGCTCTTGTGTCACTCTGTGGAGTGAGTAACTTATCCAACATCATGTCTGATTACTCAGATGGAGTATGGTTTCGAGAGATGATGTAGTTGATGACACTAATAGTGATGATGGTGCTCATGATATAATCATGAGATGGTCTATACGACTATGTTGATGCTACTGGGTGAATGTTATGTCTCTACTCAAGACCATTACCTTCAATACCTACCTAGCTAGGAGGGAGTGTTGATATTATGGTAGCTGCGGTAGGTATTTACCTCGACGTGTACACCTGATGAGAATAGAATATTCTGGGAAGCAAGAAGAAACCCTAATTAATTGGTTAAAAACCGTAGAAGATAAGTCAGCTCAAGAGAATGACTTGTATTAGGTTATTAGCATCCAAGAGAAGAAGTTGACTAAAGGAAATGTTATATACTAAAAAATTAGTACCTAGAATGAGAATTTGGCCTAGAAAGTATGCCAAAAATAGTATAAATACAGGAGGTCAGTCTTCATTCTAGCCAGGATTCTCAGAACTACAGAAGAAACACTTGTGCACACTGCAGTTGGCCAGTTTGTGTGCAAGTTTGGAGGAGATTTTTTGTTGCAGTTGCTGCAACTAGAAGATTTTGGTTTTGGCTTGGACTCTCTCTTGGTTATGGTTTGTACTCTCTGATCAACTCTTGTTACTCTTTCTTGGTGCATTATCCTTGGAGAAAGGTGCGCCACCTTTGGTTGGTTATCCAGTCTAGGGTTTTCTTCCAGAATGATTCTTTGTCAAGGTTAAGGTGCTTGGGGATGGCTTCGACCTATGGTTGGGTGACAATATTTCTATATTGTCTATGGTTAAACGAGCACATCCATTACTTTATAACATTACATTCATGAAGATGCAACTTGGGAATATGAAGATGCCATGCAGGAAGAGTACCCATATCTTTTTGGAGTTTTTTGAAGAATTTTTCTTGTACAAGTATATAATTCACCAAGGACAGTGCATAAATAAGGGGGAGGGGAATGTAATACCCCTAGATCGAGCCACAGGAAGTGAGTGTACACATAGGATGGTGGGCCAAGTTATTTTGGCCCTAAGTGCCATTGTGCATATGTTTGGTGGCCAGAGTGCCCATATGATTACAAGATATTTTTAATATGTATCACTCATATTAATAATAAAATACATCATTGTTGCAAACCAATCAGATGAAATATTATGGTGGACTAAGAAATCCACTATAGGGAAAGGGGGCTAAGGGTATGAGATGAGGAGCTAAGCCATGGGATCTTAGGTCATGGAAATGTTATTTTAATGTTTCCTAAAGTCCAAATCTTGAGATGTCCTCATCAAAGTTCCAAGAGTGGGGGAACATATACAAGTGTATCTCATGCATGAAGACAAGTGCCCAATTGGGGACCTATATATATTGTGAGACTTAGTGTATTTTCGGGGAATTTTGATCATCCATCTTTCTACCACCATCTTCATCCAATACCTTTCTCATGAATGATCATCATCGCCATGAGAATTGTTGTTGTTGTTTTCAGGTGGTTGGAAGGGAAAAAACCTGCCATCCATATATTATGGCCTTGGAATTCTCATACCTACAAGGGGAAAAATTAGTGAGCTATTGATAACAAGAGAGCCTAGATATGGAAATAAAGAGGCGAGTTGCCAGGCATGTGGGAATTTTCTCTCTTGTGAGAGAACTGTTGAAGATTGTTTGTTGGTGCATTGGGAAATAGTTGAAGAGCTCTGAGACTTTATGTCTGACCTATTTATGAAGCCCTAAAAGGGAAGTGAGTCAACCAAAGGACTGCTGAGCAAAGAAGGGGAAAACTTCATGGGGTGGGATAGGCATATGAGAAATGAAAGTATGTAAGCTAGGTGTAGTAGTTGGCACCTTGAACTGAGATTAATTGTTGAGTATGGACCTTAGTATAGCCTAGAAGGCCTTCCCTGGTGGAGTTCATGTCTTAGCTCAGGGTGACCTGCTGCTAAAAGTTTGATAAACAAATTCTATGGCTAGGAGGAACATTTGAGGTCTGCACACAGTTGGTGGTTTACATAAAACATAAGTGGTCTCATGTGTAATTGTATATTGTTTACTATGTGTAATGTATTCAATATTTTACTATAACTGTAATTATTTTTACATGGTTTATATATGTTGCTAGAATTGCATTGGATACATGGTATTCATATTCAGGGAATTAAAGTTAATGAGATGATATCCAATATATTTCATATGTAAGAATTATTATATTAAGACATAAGATCCATAAAGGAATAAATTCAAAGGAAATTGTAAAATCATTCATGAAAAACGTTGGACTTTGTGTGGCGTGTCACATCTGAGGGCTGGGGGTGTTACATTTATCTACTTGTTTCTTCATGCGATTATGAGCCATGACCAAAATTGTTTTGAGGGTACAAAGAATGGTCATGCATAATGTAAGAGGGATGTCAACCTCCCGAACCTTGGAGACATATGGAAGGTAGGAGAGAACCGATAGGGAATGTTTCCTATAGAATACTTCAAATGGATTTATGCGAGTGGCATCATGGTAAGGTGTATTGTACCACCATTCAACTAGGGGTAACCACTAAGCCAACATAATTGGTTGGTCTGAAGAAAAACACCACAAATATGTTTCCAAAAACTTGTTGACAACTTTAGTTTTTCCATCCATCTGGGGATGATAGGAAATGATGAGATGCAATTGGGTTCCTTGGAGCCTAAAAAACACTTTTCAAAAATTGCTGGTGAAAGTTTGGTCACGGTTGGAACCAATAGAGTGAGGCATGCCATGGATTTTGAAGATATTATCCATAAAGTGTTGAGCCACTATGGATGTAGTGAATGGGTGTTGAAGAGAAAATAAATGATCATATTTGGAAAGACGATCTACTACCACCATGATAACTGAATTATTGTTTGATTTGGGTAAGCCAATAATGAAGTCCATAGAAATATCCATCCAAATAATAGGTGGAATTGGGAGAGGTGGGAATGTGAATTGATATTTGAAAATTTCACCCTTATTGTGTTGACAAGCATAGCATTTAGCCACAAAGGTGTGGATGTCATTTTTCATACCTTCCCCAAAAAAAGAATGTTTGACCCATTCTTAAATTTTGGTAAAATATGAAAATCTAGTTGTCGGTGAAGCATGAAGTTCAAAGAGAACAATGTATTTAATTTTTTATTTTTTTCTTAAATGAAAGAGATATTTATATATAATATTTCATTGTGCTAAGAGTGTCATAGAGAATCTTGAGAATCATGTTGTTATTGTTGGATGAGGTGAGAAATTTTTGGGTCTTGCAACCATTCATGGCGAACGACTTGAAGTCAATATTCTACAATGAAAGAGAGGGAAAAGAGGGACCCTTCTTCTTCATATTTATTTGAAAGAGAATCCACAACCACATTTTATTTTTCCTTATTTTAAATGATATCATAATCATATCCAAACAATTTGGTCACCCATTATTTCTTCTCTCGTGATAAAATTATTTGTTAAAAAACATACTTGAGGCGATGATGATCGATTTTAATTTGGAATAATTTCCCCAATATATAAAGATGGAAGATCTACAATGCATGAAGAATATCCAACAATTTCCTTTTCATAGGTTGATTTTCCTAAATTGTTCTCTGAAAGTTGTCGACTAGTGAAATCCAAAGGTCTACCAACTTCCATGAGGAGTGCCCCAATTCCTTTCCCTGAAGCATCACATTCAAGGACAAAAGTCTCAGTGAAGTCTGGAAGTGACAGGATAGGAGTCATACAGATAACCTCTTTAATGTATTGGAAGGATTGATCAACGGTGATAGTCCAATTGAAATCATTCTTTTGAAGGAGAGTTGTGAGAGGAGCTGCATTTTTTCCATAATTATGAAAAAAATTGCGATAATGGCATGTTAAACCCAGGAAACCCTGCAATATTTTAATATTTTTAAGGAAAGGCCAATTCTTTGTAGCTTCAATTTTCTTAGGCTACACTTTTACACCATCCTTTTTGACAATAAGACCTAGGTACTCAACATTAGAGACTCCAAAATCACATTTAGACTGTTGGAGAGAAATTTTGTACTTAGACAATAGATACATAGAATTTGATCCACATGGGTGAGATGGGTTTTCCAAGTTTTACTATATATGAAAATATCATCAAATAAAACTAATACAAATTGATGGAGGAAAGGATGGAAGACATTATTCATGAGACTTTGAAAAGTGGAGGGGGCATTACACAAAACAAAGGGCATTACCAAGAACTCATAGTGACCATCATGAGTTTGAAAGGAAGTCTTGGGAATGTATTCCTATTTCATATGTATTTGGTGGTATCCAAAATGGAGATACTATTTGGAAAAGTACTCAGAACCACTCAATTCATTCAAAAGGTCATCAATGATAGAAATGGGAAACTTGTCTTTAATTGTGATTTTGTTGAGGGCTTGAAAATCAGGACACATGCGTGAAGTTCCTTCTTTCTCGAGTACCATGAATATAGGAGAAGAATAGTGGCTGGTACTAGGACGAATAACACCTTCTTCTAGAAATTCTTGAACAATTTTATTAATTTATTTTTTCTAGGAAAAGGCATGATGATAAGGGCAAACATTTGGAGGAAGACTTCCCAGGATTAGGGTAATGGAATGGTCATGTTAATTCTGTGAAGGGGAGATTCCATGGGGAGTGTTAAAAG
This sequence comes from Picea sitchensis, assembly GCA_010110895.2. Classification (NCBI taxonomy): domain Eukaryota; kingdom Viridiplantae; phylum Streptophyta; class Pinopsida; order Pinales; family Pinaceae; genus Picea; species Picea sitchensis. The sequence goes on along the minus strand of SNQJ01S0013413.1, from coordinate 66,002 downwards.
AAACTTGGTGTTGGGAGAGTATAGATTGTAGGTTGGAATGCACAAAAAGTATCTTAAATACGTGAATGGAATGGAGTTGGGAAATAATTCTAGAATGAAATTTTTTTAGTAAATTTTCCATTCAGTGGGAACTGGTGATCTCGGGGGAGACTATCATGATTCCATGGAACTGATATTGTTGTCCCTCCTATTGGAATTGTATGGATAAGTCCTTAAATTCTATCGTTATGGGGTCAAGTGTGTGTATCCATTCAACACCGAGAACAATGTCATAATCACCCATGTTGATAGAAAACATATGAGATTTCATATGGTACCGACCAATTTGTAGGTGCACATTTTCACAACACCCCACACATTTCATGGAACTTCCCTTCGTAATCATGTTGATTTCCCAGATATAACAATTGATTTCTTTGGAAATGTGATGATGAATAAAATTATGGGTGTTTCCACTGTCAAATATTGATCCGAAAAGTTCTTTTAAAGACTATGGTTAAGTTTTTAAAGAATGAGTTCATTAACCATTTAGGAATTGAACAAATATGAAGAATTAATGATGTAACATGGAAGCCATAATAAGATATAAATATCTGGAAATAAGCACAAAGAATCAACAAACCATAACATAAAAGTTGTTAACGAAGTTCGGCAATATTGCCTAGGTCTCTGGGCCTTTGTCTTAGTGGGTGAGGCTTTCTTACTTCTCTTCAAAGATTCAAAATTACATCAAAAAGTGTCAAATGGATTATAAACTAGTCTGGATGTGTTCTTCTAGACCTCAAGAACCCAACACAACTGACGACACTGAAAACGGTTGAACGAAGCTCCCAAAAATGGCCCACAAAATTGCTCTCCTCAATGGCTTCCCTGCATAAAAATGGCTTTGACTATCAAATCCCTCATCATTTCTCCTTCTATGAACCTCTCCAAGGTTTCCAAGAACCTCTGGTTTATATAATTTTAAAGTTGGCAACAACCTCCCAACTTCCTCCCAAGATATCGCCTCAAAAAGGGGCTCCAGATCTCCCCAAAATAACCAACATCCATAAAAAACAGACTTAAAATCAATTAAAATTATACGATATGGTTTAAAATCCAGAAATTGGAAAAATTTCAGGTGGAGACCCCTTTCTCTGGGCCCCTCGTCACATGCACCCTTCCATGTGGCCAAGGTGTTGGCACGTTGGCTCCTCCGGTCCCGGCTCCTACTAAACACATGGCCATATATTCGCCCCCCAAGAGTCCACGTGCCCCAAATGGTTGTAAGCCCTCGATTCCTAGCCCCTGGTCGGATGGGGTTGGCCCCTGCCGACCGAGACTTATCTCAAAATCCGTGCCACCACTAATTTAAATTTATATTGCGTCGTTTCATAATCAAGGAACATAAGTAGTGCAGTTGATTATTCCTTGGTTGTTAGTCCGTTGCCTAGTTTGGAGGTTGCGAGTTCAATTCCCTTGGAGGAGGAACAATTTTTTTCCTAGACAACCTTTAGACAATCTGGGGTGCCATGTGGAACCCTGTGATTGGGCCACGTTTCATCTTAGGATTGGCCCTTACTGCTGATGCAAAGACGTAGTCAGCTGCCCAGTCACCTGCCACATCTTCTGTCATACAACCCAGTCATCTGCCACATGTCACTGCCATGTCATCCTATCGTACTGCCATGTTTCAGTCCGTACTTCCATTTCCTTTGTCGTACAATCCAATTACCTACCGCATCAACCTGTCATACTACCATTTGTCGTCCGTACAACCATGTGTCATCCTATCATTAGGCCACGTCACTATACAGACTTCCACGTTTCATCCGTACAGTGACACGTGTCAAATCCGTATAGTTCCAACTCAACCAAAAATTTTTGAATCCCAGTGACACATGTCACCTCCTGGTGACACCATGTCATCATAATGATGTCATCATGATGTCACCTATCGTACCTACTGACGTCGGCATTTCACTTTTTCATTTGACCAGTTGACTTTTTACCTATTTGGGATTTTGATTACAACGCAATAACTTTCACATACGGTGTCCATTTGAGGAAACAATTATATGGTCAAAATCAATGCGATGAGATGGATGCAATGGCGCTAGTTTCATCCGATTTTGAGAACTTTGATTTTTAGTCCTTCCTGGACCCATTTTTGGTTCATGGATCCATTTTGGATCATGCCTCCCAACTAAGACCTTTTGGTCCTCCAAAAGGATACTAACCAGTCATCAAGTGTGGGATAGGCCACCCCACTTATTCTCTGTCTTTAAACTCTGTCCTCTGCACCTGTCTCATCAAGATCAATTGTAAAACAACCATGACAATTGAGAACATATTGTTAGCCACTTGTACTCTGTCACATCTTACTGAAGCCACTACCATCCATGTTGAAAACATTAGCAATGATAACATCATAAATATGACTACAAATGAGCTATTATGTGTGTAGTACTTGCACCAAATTATCTTATCTTGAAGAAACGTATGATTGAAGTTCCATTCTACAATGACCTCATGTTCTTTCTTAAGATCAATTTCTTGATTTGGCACAATTATAGGTGTCTTTCTTGCATGAGCTACCTTCCTTAATTGTTCCATTGTTTGAAGAGATTGATTTTCTTTTAAGTGATGAGCATGTACACCATATTCATTGCCTTCTTTGGTTAAGTGATATTGATTTTGTTCCATGTAGAAGATTGATTTGTGATCATACAAATAAGGATTGCCTAAGACCATTCCACATTCATTGAGTGGTGCCATATTACACGTTACCTCATCCACAAACTTTGATGAAATTGCAAACCTTAAAGTGCATTGCTTTGTTATGTGCAATTTATGATTGTTGCTTATCCATTTAAGTGAGTAAGGTTTATGATGCATCTGAATGTTTAATCCCAATTGTTTAACCACTTCCTATGAAACCAAGTTATATTGAGATCCACTATTTATCAATGTGTCGACCTTAGTATGTCTCATTATGACCTTAATGTGAAACAATTTAATTCTAGAATCAAATCCATCACCAATTTTACCTGTCAAACCAACTGTTCTGATTTTAGATTCATCACCTGAATCTGATCCCAAGTTTGTTGGGCGTGTTGTTGTTGCAACTGTTTTCCTCCCTTTACTTTATTTGAACCACTTTGGTCTCTTCTTGGGATGCAATTGCCAACAATGGTCATCATCGTGCCCTTCTTTCTTGCAATGTTTGCAAGAGATCTTCTCTTCCTTTCTTGCCACTGAATTTTTTTTATTTCCATTCCACTTCCTTTTGTCCTCTTTTCTCGAAGATGATTCCCTTGATACACCAACTCATGTTTTCCATGCCTCAATGTATGTTTCTTGAAAGAAGACCTCATCAATATTAGCAGGTCCAAACATAAATACAATGTTTTGAATGTCTGCAAGTAAACCTCTGTTAGTACCACACAATGTACCTTTTTTCCCACACTTTTTGCCACCAT
>SNQJ01S0013413.1:35852-51879 GCA_010110895.2 Picea sitchensis | reverse complement strand
ATATTTAATCATAAATTCACTTTTAATACTAAAATGAATAAAGTGGAAAATAATGATGTGAAACCCAAATGTATTTATGAAAATGATATGATGAAGGTTTAATTGGGCGATGAAATGTAAGGAATAGTGAAGGGAAAGGTGGACGAAAATACGACATTTCTGAGTCCCAACAAACTGGAAGCCTATAAGAAAGAGCTAGCTGTAGCAAAGGAAGCCTATGAGAAGGAACTAAATTTGTACACCCTAGCTCGCACAACGACCATGTCAGAAGGAACTACAACAGAGAATCAGTGTAGAGAATATATGTGTTGTCAATGTGGGGACATCTACTATCAAGCAGTCTACAAAGTAATTCAAATCCCAATACCAGGAGCTCCCCCTACTCCTTCAACTTTTGCAGTCAAACAAGAAGAACCTGCTACTACACAAGAACCAGTAGGACCCTCCAAAATAAAGACTGTACCCTGGCCTGCAACAAATGTCAAATATGAAACCCCTGCGTATGTTAATAAAGTTGTACAAACATTGCCAATTGATGAATATGCCCCTCCCAGCCAGATCAATATCCAGACCTTTGTGGAACAAGCCACTCAGACCCTACCTCATCCTATTACTTGCAACACTGAAACACAAACTCAGCCATGGGATGAGAAGGAAATAATAGAAAAATGGAAAAAAGAGTTTGTTGTTACACAGGCCAAAAGCCTACAGGAACATAGACAAATCTGGATAAATCATACCTTCTCAAATTGGGAAGCGTTGGAGCAAACACGCCAAGAAGCTCGTACCTTTAAGAAACAGAACAAAGAGCTAAAAGGCATAATGCTCCTAATATTTGACTTGGCACAAAAGCTATTGGCTGCAAGGAAACCATCCTGCAATTACTCATTTTTACTCATGGAATGACTTACATGGTTTCAGATCAAATCAATCACAGAAGGCAGACCCCATGAAGTGTTACAACCAACAGATTTTGTCAAAACCTTTGGAGAAGCCTCTGCTATGGATCAGCACCTCCTCTATGAGGCATATTTTCATAATGAGGCCATCCCTAAAAACCGACAACTTAACCTTAACCCTCTTGTCGGTGACATCCAGATTAGGGCACTCACCTCCTTCCTCAACAATCAGATTATATGGCAGGATGACTTCCTATATGCCAAGCACAATGAGGATAATCACCTTCTCTAGATAAGACCAGAACCACAAAATGTTGCCACCTTTGTTACAGAGTATTATCAGTTCTTAAAGAAACCAGGGATGACTGAACACATTTAGAAACTACAAACAACAGTGCTTCATGATTGTCAACACTTCATCAGATCCACAGAGATTGTTGCCCTACAGGAAAACAACATGTTTTGGCAACAATCTACTGAGAAAAGACAGGAACACAATCCTTTTAGCCCCACTAATCTTGAGATAACAATCTCCAGGGTACCTAACTATATCAAGTGTGTTCAACAATGTGTTGAAAGCTGGATAGGGTACTGGTTTTATTTTCCTATCCTCTGGTTGCCAGCAGAGAGATATCAAATTCATTATAAGTTTCCTAAGAAGATAGAGACAACAACTTGGCAAAGATTACAACGCATTCAAGGGTTTAGAACTCCAACCGATAACACCTCCCACAGCTACTGCTTGAGTAACTTGCACGCTCAGAGTCAGTATTCAGATTCTGATTCAGAGTGAAGTTGCCTAAGGACATGCAACATTTTAAGTTGGGGGGGATGTTAGGACCACACAATGTACCTTTTTGCCCACACTTTTTGCCACCATTACACTCTTTTTTCACTCACATTTAAACTCATATTATCACTTTACCCTATCTTTCCAAAGGTATACAATGTCTCTTCTCTTTACTATATGTTTAATCTGTTTTCCATATAATTTTACATTACTCTCGTACTTAACCATTGATCAGAAATGTATAAGTGATGAAACAGTTCGAACTGTAGATTAACATTGAGGCATGTTGTTGAAACAATTAAAACACGCAAACCCTGTGGCTGAAACAACAACTCATACAGAAGAAGTTGTTACATAGTCCGTGGTCAACGATGTTGAAACACAGAAGAAGTTGTTACATAGTCCGTGATCAACGATGCTGAAACACAGAAGCCGTTACACAGTCCGTGATCAATGATGCTGAAACACAGAAGAAGTTACACAGTCTGTGGTCAACGATGCTGAAACAAAAACTCACACGGATTGACTACAACAGCCGCACCTTGATCTAGCATCAGCCATCACTGCTGCCTAAGAGGTGATGAAACAGTCAAAACACAAATCCTGTGGCTGAAACAACTCGCGATTTGCGATGCTGAAATAACATACAACAACAGTAACAAGAGACAAATAAAGAAGTTGTTACTCCAACTGCAACAACAACACCTCACTCAGCACTTGTAATAGCATTCTATTGGGGGAGACTAGGATATCCTATTCTAGTTTAGAAAGTCGATCTAACTAAGAATAGGACTCATATGTACACTTGTAATTAGTTGATTAAATTGTATCGAAGGGAGCCTCATCTTTAAATAGGAGGAAATCACCATTCGAGAGGACCTTCTGTTTTAGCTAAGAAAAGATTCACAGGGAAGGACGTGTTCTACTTCAATTTGTAATATGATACAGTTGACAGATGAATAAAAGATTGTTTTGAGCATTCCTCTCTAGTTCCTTCTGTTTCAGGGGAATATTGTGAGAAGGGAGGGCCCACCTTCTTCACAAGATTCACCCGTTAGCTTTGTAGTGTGTTAGTGTGATTTCTGTTTATGCCTTGATTAAATTTTGTTTTGCTGAAACACTACTTTACTGAACTCTGTCTTGCTGAAACTCTGCTTTACTGAATGTTACATTGTTTTCATGTGATTCATGCTTGGGTAATTATTAATCATTTTAGTTAGCAATCATGTTTGATGAATTTATGAAAGTGTGCTAATCAGAAACAGGTGTTGAAGTTTCCTACTTAGGAAATAGGGTCCTGTTCTCTGTTAGAGATAGTTAGCTTTCAGTGCATTAATGAGTTCATGAAAGTGTGCTAATCAGAAACAGGTGCTGAAGTTTCATGCTTAGGAAATAGGGTCCTGTTCTCTGTTAAGAGATAGACAGTCTTCAATGTGTATGTCGATTATTTCAGTTAAGCAATGAGTTCATGAAGTTTGATGATCGGAAACAGGTGATGAAGATTCCTGATCTGGGAATAGGGTCATGTTCTCTGGTTACAGAATAGTTGGTCTTTCCTATTGCAGTATCTTGTTGTTATTTTAATGTAATCCAGGATTCTTCAATTAATCATTTATTTAAACTTTGAGCTCTACAATAGGTAGGTTTCTTTCCTGTAATTCAAGTTAGAACTTCAGTTTGTTCAAGGCAAGTGTGATTATTATATTTGTACTACAACTTTAGGTTGCTTTTGAGATTGAGCATATATAGTGCGTGGTTACCTTTGAAATAAATAAACTTCCCTCGGTTGACAATTTATGTAGCACTTGATTGTTTAGTTAAATAAGCAATCAAAGTGACCAACAACCTCCTATATACTTCATAATAGTTTCTTGGGTATGTAATGGATTGTATAACATTAATGTCTAGAAATTATCGGAAGAACCACAGTGTTTTCAATTGCTTATCGACATTTCAGATCCACAACAAAATCCATCTTCAGGACAAAAAACCCTGAGGAAAAAACAAGAGAGGAACCCTAATAAATATTAATGAGGAGTGTAGGAAACCTAAAGTCAACTATGTGAAACCCTAGGTATGAAAGGATTTTATTAAAATAAGTATTAATAAAGATTTTGTTTATTAATGTATTTAGTGGTTTTTGATTTAATTTAATAAGCCAAATGGTATTAATACTATTATTAATGTTTATGCTAATTAAAGGTTCAGTTAGGGTTAATATTTAAAAAGTTAATATTAATATTATTATTGATGTATTAGTGGTAACAAATTATATGTTGGTATTAATTATGTTGGTCTTGGAATTGATTTATTTTAATTATCCAAATTATATTAATAATTATTAAAGTAATATGTTAGTTTAAGGTTGAAATAGGGTTAATATGTGAAACGGTAATAATAGTATTCTTATTAATGTATATCATAAGGATTTTAATAATGTATGTTGGTATAAATTAAGGTTAATTTGTGAAATGGTAATAGTAATATTATTATTAATGTTTATGCTAATTTATAGGTTAAATTATGGTTAAATTTTTTTTTTTTTTTAAAGTAGTATTCATATTATTATATTATTATTGATGTATTAGTTATTATTGATGTATTAGTGGTAACAACTTATATTTTGGTATTAATTAGTCTTGGAATTTAATTTAAAAATCCAAAAGATATCAATAATTATTAAAGTATTATGCTAGTTTTAGGGTTAATTAGTAGAATGGTAATAATAATATTATTATTAATGTATATCATAAGGATTATAATAAAGTATGTTGGTATAAACTAGGTTGGCTTAGGTTATTAAGTTAGAATAATTTTTGTTTTTATTTTTTATAGTGTAGGAGAGAAGATAGAGGATTAATCAGTGTCGGTTCAAGTGAAACCTAAATGTGTGCTAAGTGCAATCCTAGGATTCAATAAGTTTTAATAATAGTTAGGTTAGTTTAATAATTGCAAAGGAGTATACATAATAGAATGTTCATGTGGCAAATGCTACATTGGAGAAACACGTCGCTCTTTTAACACCAGGATTAAGGAGCATGGTGCTGACATCAAGAATGAACGAACCCCACACCTCAACATTAGCCAAACACTCTCTCACAATTAAGAATCATATATTCCTAGAAGACACCAAAATCTTAGCAAAAGAAGACCATCTCCTTAAAAGACGAATTAGAGAAGCAATCGAAATCATCAAAAAACCTGATAACCTAAATAGAGACAACGGCCTAGAGATTAGTGAAAGTTGGATCCCACTCATTCGAGAAAGAAGATAGTATTAAACTTAAATATTTACTAGATCCTAAGCTTAACCTAACTTAATTATTAAAACTAACCTAACTATTATTAAAACTTATAGAATCCTAGGGTTACACTTAGCACACATTTAGGTTTCACTTGAACCACTGACTAATCCTCTATCTTCTCCCCTACACTATCAAAAATAAAAATAAAAATTATTCTAACTTAATAACCTAAACCAACCTAGTTTATAACAACATACTTTATTATAATCCTTATGATATACATTAATAATAATATTATTATTACCATTCTACTAATTAACCCTAAAACTATCATAATACTTTAATAATTATTGATATCATTTGGATTTTTAAATTAAATTACAAGACTAATTAATACCAACATATAAGTTGTTACCACTAATACATCAATAATAATATTAATATTACTTTTAAAAAAAAAAAATTAACCCTAATTTAACCTATAAATTAGCATAAACATTAATAATATTATTATTATTACCATTTCACAAATTAACCTTAATTTATACCAACATACATTATTAAAATCCTTATGATATACATTAATAAGAGTACTATTATTACCATTCCACAGATTAACCCTATTTCAACCTTAAACTAGCATATTACTTTAATAATTATTAATATCATTTGGATAATTAAATTAAATCAATTCCAAGACCAACCTAATTAATACCAACATATAATTTGTTACCACTAATACATCAATAATAATATTAATACTAACTTTTTAAATATTAACCCTAACTTAACCTTTAATTAGCATAAACATTAATAATAGTATTAATACCATTTGTCTTATTAAATTAAATAAAAAAACCACTTAATACATTAATAAACAAAATCTGTATTAATACTTATTTTAATAAAATCCTTTCATACCTAGGGCTTCACATAGCCGAATTTAGGTTTCCTACACTCCTCATTAATATTTATTAGGGTTCCTCCTTTTTTCCTCAGGCTTTTTTGTCTTGAAGATGGATCCTATTGTGGATCCGAAACCTCGACAAGTAATTGAAAACACTGTGCTTCTTCCGATAATTTCTAAACAAAACTCTCACCACAGAAATCTAAATGATAACATTAATGTCATCTTACAAAATTCATCTATGTATAGTTGCAGTGTTTATCTCTTTCTGAGTTTAATATCTTTCCATTCAATTAAAGCCTTCTCTCTAAAACCCAAAGGATAAAATTGATTTTTAATTGCAGAAACAAAAACTTGCCATGATGGAAATACATTACCCACTTGTTGTGTGTTGTTTTGCAACTTGATTTTCCACCATATGAGTGTTATGCCTGCAAGTCGAAGCGATGACAATTTGATTTGAGTTGCCTCATCTTTGATTTGTTGCACACTGAAATAAACGTTCATCTATCTGACCTAGTTATCAAGCCTCTTTGTATTGACTTCACCATCATACATGGGTAATTCAAACTTCACATCAAGCTTAATTAAAGGCATATCATGTTTATGTTTATGGGAATGTTTTCTTGCAGTGGATTTGGAACTTGTACTTGAAGAAGAGGAAGTTGATGGAGAAGAAGGAGGTGAAGGAGGAGGTTTAGGAGGATCCTCTCCTTCACTTTTGGCTTTTTAAGATTCACCTAGAATCGGTCTCTTCCGCTCCAAGTAATCATCATATAAAACCATTACCATCTCCGACATGGTGAATAAGGTCTTTCGAAACTATATCTCGTCATGAGAAAGTGCCTCTTCCGATGCCATCCTCTTACTTTGAGAAGTGATCTTTCTCGATCCAAACTCAAGATTCTCTTCAACAAGCCCACCTTCACCACTATTCATATTTTCCCTGGTAATCATGCAAACTCAAAAACCAACCATCAACCTGCTCTGATACCACTTGATCTGAAAACATCTTTTAAAGACTATGGTTAAGTTTTTAAAGAATGATTTCATTAACCATTTAGGATTTGAAGAAAGAGGAAGAATTAATGATGTAACATGGCATCCATAATAAGATAGACATTTCTGGAAACAAACACAAAGAATCAACAAACCATAACATCATAGTTGTTAACAGAGTTCGGCAATATCACCTACATCTCTGGGCCTTTGTCTCAGTGGGTGAGGCTTTATTATTTATCTTCAAAGCTTCAAAAGTACATCAGACAAGTGTCAAATGTATTATAAACTAGTCTAGATGTGTTCTTCTAGACCTCAAGAACCCAACACAACTCACAAAACTGAAAACTATTGAATGAAGCTCCCGAAAATGGCCCGCAAAGTTGCTCTCCTCAATGGCTTCCCTACATAAAAATGGTTTTGACTGTCAAATACCTCAACATTTCTCCTTCTCTGAACCTCTCCAAGGCTTCCAAGAACCTATGGTTTATATAAGTTTGAAGGTGGAAAAAACCTCCCAACTTCCTCCCAATATCTGGCCTCAAAAAGGGGCTGTAGATCTCCCAAAAATAACCAATATCCATAAAAAACAGGCTTAAAATCAATTAAAATTATACAATATGGTTTAAAACCCAAAAATTGGGCAAATTATGGGCGCAACCCCTTCTTTTTAGGCCCTTGGTCACATGAACCCTACCATGTGGCCAAGGGTTAATGTTGGCGTGTTGGCTCCTCCAGTCCTGAATCCTGGTTCTATGTGCATGGCCATATGGTCGCGCCCCCAAGCCTCCATGCGCCCCAAATGGTTGTAAGCCCTTGGTTCCTAGCCCCTGGTCAGATGGGGTTGGCCCCCGCCGAAGGGGTCTTATCCCGAAATCCACACCACCACTAATTTAAATTTATATTGCGTCATTTTATAACCAAGGAACACAAGTAGCACGGTTGGTTATGCCTTGGTTGTTAGTCTGTTGCCTACTTTGGAGGTCACGAGTTCAATTTCCCTGGAGGAGGAACAATTTTTTACCTAGCCAACCTTGGGAAAATTTGGGATGCCACGTGGCACCCTATGATTGGGCCATGTGTCACCTTGGAATTGGCCCGTACTACTGCCGCAACAGTCCAGTCAGTTTCCGAGTCACCTACCACATCATCTTCTATTCAACCTAGTCATATGCCACATGTCACTGCCACATCATCCTGTCGTACTTCCATGTGTCAGTATGTACTGCCACGTACTCCACCCCACAATCCAGTTACTTGCCATGTGTCACTTACACATCAACCTGTCATACTACCATATGTCGTCTGTACAACCACGTGTTAGCCTGTCATTGGGCCACGTTACTGTACAGACTGCCACGTGTCATCTGTACATTGACACATGTCAAATCCGTATAGTTCCAACTCAGCCTGAAATTGTCAAATCTGAGTGACACATGTCACCTCTTGGTGGCACCACATCAACATGATGATTTCATGTTCACATCACCTTTCATACTTTCTAACATCAGCATTGAATTTGACCAGTTGACTTTTTTCATGTTTGGTATTTTTATCAGAACGCGATAACTTTTGCATACGGTGTCCATTTGAGGAAACAATTATATGGTTGGAATCAACGCGACGAGACAGACGCAATGGCATTGGTTTTGTATAATTCCTATAAATTTGGTTTTTGGTCCTTCCTAGAAACATTTTTGGTATCTTTTCATACTGTCAATTGTCATCCGTACAACCACATGTCAGCCTATCATTGTGCCACATCATTGTATGAACTGCCACGTGTCAAATCCATACAGTGCCAACTCAGCTTGAAAGTGTCGAATTTGAGTGGCATGTGTCACCTCCTAGTGATGCCACATCAGCATGATGATGTCATCATTACATCATGCTAACGTCACTTGTCGTACCTGCTGACGTCAGCGTTGACTTTGACCAGATGACTTTTTCATGTTTGGGATTTTGATCAGAATGCGATAACTTTCACATACAGTGTCCGTTTGAGGAAAATATTATATGGTCAGAATCAACACGACAAGACAGATGCAATGACAATGTTTTTGTATAATTCTGAGAACTTTGATTTTTAGTCCTTCCTGGACCCATTCTTGGTTCCTAGATCCATTTTGGATCAAATATGATGATGACTTTCTGATGCTTAATGTAGCCATTTAACTTGAGGGTTTGGGGAGCAGAGAACCTAGTGAGGGCATTTAGTGAAATTATGGGTTCAACTTCTTGAGGATCAGAGGGCAGAGTAGGATCATTTTCTTGGGGAATCTCTTCTATCAGGAAAACATCAAAATCCTCATAAATGGTGATAACAATCTTATGTTATTTACACTTTTTCCCCCAAAAATATTTATCATCACAATTATAGCAAAGACCCTTGAGTTGGCGTTGAACCATTTATGCTCGAGTTAATTTCTAGATGTTGAGAGGAGGGGCGGGATGTTGTACAAATTGTTTTCATTGTTTTCAACCCTTAGAGATGTATTTCAACCCTTGAAGAAGTTTGGAATCCCTAGAGATATGGTTGAGATTGATGTTGAGTTAGTTGCCATTGATGGAGTGGTTGATGTCAACAGATTTGTTGGGTGCACATTTGATGAAGTCTACATGAAAGTATACATGAATCCCTGAAGGTGTGGTCATGGGATTCAAATTTGGTTGAGGAACATGGAAATTAAGGACATTGTAAATGTAAGTAAGACACTCATAGTTGGATAGTCTGTGTTGTGTCATTTCTGATGATAGGTGGTACGCCATGTGGTTCCTCACAGTTGATAATTTATGAGGTCATGAATTTGGAAGCCCCATAGATGGGTTAAGAATCCCGTAATTGGTTACAATATGGGTTAAGAATCCCATAATTGGTTTCAAGTTATTAATCAAAGGGTAAAGTGGTTGTAACAAGAAAGTTCAAGAATCCCTAAAGTTAAGGAAAGAGGTTACTTAGAAAAAGTATATATACACCTCAAGAAGTACCTCATAAGTACACTCACACACGCATTCTATTGGATATATTATATGTGAGTAAGTGATTCTTATCTAAGATAACCAACGATATTTGAGGAGAAATTCATAGGGAAGATGAAATAAAGAAGGGAGAAATTCCAAGGAAGGATGAAGTCTTGTGATGATGTGTTCTAAGGTATGTTATTTAAAGGTCATATTACCATTTTCACTACAATTTTGTTTCTAGAATGTTAAGATAGAGAAAATTGGAGGAGGTTAAGGAGACATGTCAAGGTACCTGTGGTAAAAATTTCATCTTCTGGGTCATTGTATTTTCTGGGATACACTCTGTGGGAAATAGGGTTTTTGGCTAGTCCTGAAACTAGTCTAAAAAAAGTGGTCTGGGTAAAACAATCATAACTTCTTCATAGAGGATACAGATGTAGTGAGAAAAAATCCATTAGATATATTACATTCCTTAGTAAGTTTTTTATTATTTTTCAAATATATGTATCAAATATTCCTCCAATGGCATGCTCTACAAGTTCTCTCTCTAGAATAAGACAAAATTCAACAAAGTCTGCCATTTTTGCTATAACTCCTTTTTTGGGATGTTCCAAGAAGTGAAACTTGGAGGAATTGAAAATAATATATTGAGTAATATTTGGTACAAGTTTTAGACCTTTATTCATTACATGTATCTATTTATTCATTTTGAAAGTCAGGGTTTGTGACTAATCCAAAAACTAGTCTCGTGAGACTAAGGTAAAGTTTGATGAAGATGTTATTATCTTGTTGCTAACATTGAGGAAGGCATACAGGTATGTGATCACATACAAAAAGTCTTTTACATAGTTACAGGTATGCTATATGCATGTTTTGAGGGTTACATGTCAATGATGTTATGGGGTATGCTTGAGACAAGTCTTTCATATATTGTTGAGGCATTGACACATGCTTGAGGAACATATTAGGTGCATGGTTGGGGCATATACTAGGTGTATGATCTTGGTTGTTTGGTACATTTTTTAGGTACACCATTGATGGAAATTTCTTGATATATCCTATGGTACATGGTGTATGGCATGATTGAGTGATGTGGTATATGGTTGACATACATTGTTTTTACATGGTATGGTATAGGTGTTGATGTACATGGTTGATACATGGTATGGTACATGATTTGTACTTGGTATGGTGTTTATGTACAAGGTTGATGGTTGAGGAATATGGTACAAGTTAGGTTGCATGGTTGATGCATTGTTCCACACATGTGTTGGTGCATGGTTCATGCATGGTTTGGTACAAGTGTTGGTGCATGGTTGATGCACGGTTTGGTACAGGTGTTGGTGCATGTTTGATGCATGGTTTAGTATAGTTCTTGGTTCATGGTTGATGCACTTGTTGTGGTATACGTTGCGGTACATGGTTTATTCTTGGTATGGTACAGGTGTATGGTTTAGTACATGCTTTGGTACATGGTTGAGACACATATCTTGTGATGGTATGTTGGTGACCTTGGTACATGCTTGGTAGAGGCATGTGTTGGTGATCTTGGACATTTAGTTGAGAGGTTTCCTTGGTATATGATCCATGTGAGAGGATATGGTTGAGTGTTGGTGACATTGACATGTTGGACAGGTTGAGAGTGATAGGTTGGATACAGTGACAGGTTGACAGGTCATAGGTTGATATGACAATGGCAGTGACAGTGGAAGAGACAGTGGTAGTGACAGTGGAAGTGATTGTGGTAGTGACAGTTTGTCTACACTTATATTTCATGGTGGTAAGATGGGGAAATGAAAGGGGGTTGTATCCTCCTTCTAGTTCGATCCGAAGAATCAGAGAGTTGGAGCTTCCTTCAGGTTGGATAATGAGAATTAGGGGCTTGTAGCATCCTTCTGGTTGGAGCCAAAGAATTCAAGGAGTTGTAGCTTCATTCAGGTTGTAGCTCGATCATTAGGGGGTTTTAGCCTCCTTCTGGTTGGAGCTAGAAAATCCAGGGAGTTGTAGATTCCTTCAAATTGGAGCCTATAAATAGGGGGTTGTAGCCTCCTTCTAGTTGCAGCTAGATAAATGGGAAGTTTGTGCTTCCAATTAATTCATTCTTTGTTATATAAGAAAGCATTCCATGGTTTTCTCTCATTTGGGTTTCCATGAAAATTATGGTGTATTGTGTACACGATGTGATGTTGTTAATGTGATGCTACTTATGTTTATATTCTCATGATATACTGATGATATATTGATTATATACTGATGATATATTGTTGATTAATTTGAATTTTATATATTGTGGTTAAAAGTGGTAAAAGTGCTCATATTGATTCATCCCCTTCTCAGTATTCCAACATGATATTTTTGGGTCTAGGGAGAGGGATAAATAAGGGTTTCTTTTTCTAGGAAGAGGCAATATGTTTTTCTTCCCTAGATTGTTTAGTAGATTCAAACCAAGTCAAGGAGAAAGCCATTGGGACTTGGTCTCGTATTTCATCCTTTAGGTCATCGATAAAGCATTCACTGAAGAAGGTGTCTAACATGTCATTTGTTCTAAAAGTTAAGTCCTCAAAGCTGGTGATACAATATTCCACTGTGTTATACTATTTTAAATTCATTAAATGGCCCAAGTGGTGTGTGTTGATGTCAATGTGTACATAAATATTGGCCACAAATTGTTCCATGCAACATACCCTTGGCATGAAGTTTTATGCCATTGCCACCATTTCCAGCGTTCAAGATATATATAGAGGACACCATAATGAAGTTTGGCCAAATCATCAGTAACACCATGAAAGGAGAAATAATGTTCCATTTGAGTGACCTAGCCTATGGTAGCTGAGAAATAAAATTTGTTCACCTCGAATTTGGGAAGATGTGGTTCACAATGAGGGTGATTGGAATGAAAGGATTGGAAATTGGAAGAGTCGGCATATTCATGATAGGAAGTGTTGTAGGAAAATCTCCCTGTGGACAGGTAGATCACCTCTAAGAGCTTGACCCTAACTCTAGACAGAAAATGCTTAACGTGGACACTGACTTCCTTTCAAATATATCTAAACTAACACANCAAAACAAGATACGACCACTTCCTACTCTATTGATATTAGCTTGAAAAAAAATCCATCAATTAATGATAAGTTCATGTAACATTAGACACAAAGTAGAATGAAACAGGCCAAGCGAGTCATATTGATGAGAATAACGACAACAGTACTTACAATCGTAGATGCGAATGTGACAGCTTCATCGGGTCCTCTTCGTCTAACCCTTGCCTGAAAGATCCACAACCTGGACAACAACAGCTTCACTGATCACTCTCCTCTGGCTGACTGTGTATTTTCTCCGAGATCATAAGTTTCATGCTAGCATATCTTCCCCCATCAGCTCTATTCCAGCACCACTTATGAGATCATAAGTTTGGTGTGATTCTCCATTTCCCTTCCCTTTCACCATTAGAAAGCTTTCTTATATAGCCTTGGAGAGTCTTTAACCACTTGATATATCCTTAGGGAAGTTGAGGATTTTCCTCCTTCAGTTGAGGATCTGCCCTAGGATCATGGTTGGACTAGGGATTCGAATCCAACTGCCTGCCAAGAATGAAAATATGCTTCCCCCATCCATCTCAACAGCTTAAAAACTACCTAGAATAGGTAGCGCTCCCTCAAAAGGGCCATCAGAGAGTTGTAGCACTCCCTGGTAGGCTTAAGGGGGGCGCCAGCGCTCTCAAAATCTATAACGCTCCCTCAAAA
Source organism: Picea sitchensis (assembly GCA_010110895.2). Taxonomy (NCBI): domain Eukaryota; kingdom Viridiplantae; phylum Streptophyta; class Pinopsida; order Pinales; family Pinaceae; genus Picea; species Picea sitchensis. The sequence continues at coordinate 38,332 of SNQJ01S0013413.1, read as the reverse complement.
GGGCCAGGGGAGATTTATAACGCTCCCTAACAATGTAAGGGGGAGCGTCGACGCTCCGAGATAGTGTAAGGGGGAGCGTTCCCCTCCAAAAACTCAGTTTTTGAGGTGATTTCAGATGGAAAAAGGTTTGCAAGCCTGTTGACTCATTTCTCCTCTTCCAAATCAAATGTTTGAGGTGTTTCAAGTGTCCTTCTCATGTCATTATAGGCGCGCCATAGGTATCATGGAAGTATGCTTCCCTGACACTTGCGACCTTGTGAGAAAAATGTGACACTTGCGACACTTGTAATGACGACACTTGTGACACTATCAAAGTGAGTAATTTTAATGTGTAAAATATTGCCCCCCAAAGTATGAAGTTTGAAGATAGGAACTGATAACTGAAATACTTTGTAGACATTCAAGAAAGGGCATAGACTCAGAGAACCTGACAGAAACTGCACACAAACATCCAACAAATATTATGACATGTTTCAAAATCCAAGGCATGCATACCTATGCTTGGGTGATCAAGACTTGCAAGATATGGCCGCAATAAAATACACTGCGGATCCATAATTGTATTGATAAGAAGGTATAGCCACTGAAAATACACTGTGGATCTATACTCTGATGACATGAACTGATCGTAGCCACAAAGAATACACAGTGGATCTATGAGATGAGAGGACATAGCCACGACCAATACAAAGTGGATCTATGTAACAGTATATGTGTCACTGTTCAAAAGAAACTCCATCGCAACCTGGGCAAAGTACATATCAAAGTGATCACTCAACCCAGGGTCTTCTTACCAATCCTAATATGGTACGAATCTAACCATGTGAATAGATGTCCTAATGTCGAACATGGAAGAAACCACTTGATTACCGGTCAATGGTGTAAACCGTTAACAAGCGCGAGGGAGATCACCATTAATGTCAATGATTCCCAAGGTACCCTAGTACATTCCAACGAATGTGAATGGATGAGCTGAGGTCGAACATCCGTGGAATCATCCGATCAGAGGTCAATGATGTAAACCTATTGTCGGATGTGAGGAGGCCTTCCATTGAGGCATGCAGGTCTCAAAGTACCAGCTGGTTTCTAAGTCTAATTCTCGGATAATGTGTTGGAGTTGACAGGAATAGACTCGTCGAGGGAGGGCCTTGATGTATCCCCCATCAACGACACGAAACATACATGGATATGTAATTGGCAGATCAAACAGACATGGACTGACACAAGTTTTGAGGCAAGATATTTGGGATGGCTGACTCTCGAGGTGGATACTTCCCTTGAACACTGAGGCACAATAGCAAAACATGACATGGACCAAAACTATGCAGTGGGTATCGTGACTCGTGTCGGGTGACCCAAAGGAGAGAAAGGAACTCAAAGGATTGGCTCAGTGCAGAGGTTTAGTGGATTATGATATGTGCAAATGACAAAGTGTCATGTTCAAGGGCGACTCTAAGAAGTGTTGGATGATGTTCTCAAGAGACTGCTTCGCTTGCTCCTTTCAATTTTTTTCCCCGATCCAGATAGATGAGTACCTCTTTTTGATTTAATGAGCTTGAGGAGGATAACACATGCTCGATATAACTCACCTTCGGTAAGTTCCTCTTCCTTTGTTTAACAAACCAGAAGAAGTAAGGGTTCGGTCCCATATGGGCCTGTTGATGTGTGTTTTAACGAGTCCAAAGATAGAAAACTCAAAGGTTTTTTCGGGATTATAGAGTTTGGAAAAACACTTAAAAGAGAACTCTCTCAGCTCATTTTTCGTACAGTAGTCCAACGAGACCGAAAAAGGGTTAAACTATCACTCGGAAGACACCCTTTCTGACCTTTTAACGAGTGTGAAAGGAAGCAAGGTCACTCGACAATCTTTTCATATTTAGAGAGTCTAAAAAGGGTTTAAAGTAGACTCCAGGGGGGTTCCTTTTTCGTGTGTTTGTGTATCCGTACGTGTCCGAAAAAGAGATAAAAGTTTACTCGGTTGCATTCTCATGTATTTACGAGCACGAGAAAGAACAAAGACTAAGCTCGGGATGCCCCCAGCTTGAAAGCTGGTGGATTAGCTCCAGAATGATCATAAAAGGCTGGAGACACGCCTCCCCAAGATTCAATTCATTCACTGACTTTGAGGTTGTCACCAATTTCTATGCTAGATGGAAAAAAAGGATACAGGTGGATGAAATGAAGGTTCAAAAATGAGACCTAACGAAAGACTCGACTTGACATCTACGAGATCTGACGAAAGACTCAACTTGAAGGGAGAGGTGATTGTTTCATTTTTTAACGAGCTTGACACAAGAAAATAACTATGCTCAAGGTTCCGGGTTTGATCCCCAGATTGTTGTTTCATTTTTTAACGAGCTTGCTACAGAGAGGAAAACTATGCTCAAAGCCTCTGTTTCAATTTTTAACGATCTTGATACAAAGAAGAGAAACTATGCTCGTGGCCTCTGTTTCATTTTTTAACGAGCTTGCTATAGAGA
>SNQJ01S0013413.1:12430-31518 GCA_010110895.2 Picea sitchensis | reverse complement strand
GATTAACGTGGACACTGACTTCCTTTCAAATCTATCTAAACTAACACATGAGAAGGAAGGATGACAGAAGTACCTCTTCATCGATGTTTGTCCATGCACGCTCCTAGTTGCGCTTCGATCCTTTGCTTCTCGCTGGATCCTGTGGACAAAACAAGATACGACCACTTCATACTCTATGGATATTATCTTGAAAACAGATCTATCAGTTAATGATAAGTTCATGTAACATTAGACACAAACTAGAAATAAACAGGCCAAGCATGTCATATTGATGAGAATAACGACAACAGTACTTAGAATCGTAGATGCGAATGCGACAACTTCGTCGGGTCCTCTTCGTCTAACCCTTGCCTGAAAGATCCACAACCTGGACAACAGTAGCTTCACTGATCACTCTCCTCTGCCTGACTATGTATTTTCTCCAAGATCATAAGTTTCATGCTAGCAGTTCTTCCCCCATCATCTATGTTCCAGCACCACTTATGAGATCATAAGTTTGGTGTGATTCTCCATTTCCCTTCCCTTTCACCATTAGAAACCTTTCTTATATAGCCTTGGAGAGGCTTTAACCACTTGAAATATCCTTGGGGAAGTTGAGGATTTGCCTCCTTCAGTTGAGGATCTTCCCTAGGATCATGGTTGGACTAGGGATTCAAATCCAACTGCCTTCCAAGAATGAAAAGATGCTTCCCCCGTCCATCTCAACAGCTTAACAACTACCCAGAATAGGTAGCTCTCCCTCAAAAGGGCCATCAGAGCGTTGTAGCACTCCCTGGTAGGCTTAAGGGGGGCGCCAGCGCTCTCAAAATCTATAGCACTCCCTCAAAAGGGCCAGGGGAGCTTTATAACGCTCCCTGACAGTGTAAGGGGGAGCATCGACGCTCCAAGATAGTGTAAGGGGGAGCGCTCCCCTCCAAAAACTCAGTTTTTGAGGTGCTTTCAGATGGAAAAAGGTTTGCAAGCCTGCTGACTCATTTCTCCTCTTCCAAATCAAATGTTTGAGGTGTTTCAAGTGTCCTTCTCATGTCGTTATAGGTGCGACATAGGCATCATGGCAATATGCTTCCCTGACACTTGCGTCCTTGTGAGCAAAATACGACAGTTGCGACACTTGTAATGACGACACTTGCGACACTTTCAAAGTGAGTAATTTTAATGTGTAGCAGGAAGGTTGTTCAGAGGAGTGAGGGCTCTAGAATTGACTCATGAAGTGGTTCATATTGGTAGAGATGGATTCTATGGACTATTGTTTACCTCGCAAATAAGATTTGATGGTAGTTGTATCATATTTGAGGGTAGAAATATCAGAGTTTATGGTAACAATATTGAAATTGAGGTCCAAGATGTGATGCTTGTTCTATTCATTGCCGGCGATCAGGTGGAATATTTATTAGTTGTAGGTGATATCCATTGGGAAATAAGTAGAATGTGGGATGGTGGGTCCACGCAGAAAAAAGGTTACAAGTGATAGCTACCATGGCGGGTGGGGCAAGAGAGGAATCCAATGGGATAGGTGGAATATAAGGGTCTTAGGAAGGGTGGGGGGGTGCATTGAAAAATAGTCTTAGAAATGATAGGTACCATAATAATTAGGGAAAAGAGAGGAATCCAATTGGATAGGTCCTAAACAAGGGTTTTGACAGGACCAGTATACTCATTTTTTTGTTTTTTATTCTTTCGGAGTTATACTCTTGCCTGAAGAATATTGTAGTGACAAAATACCGAAATTGTTAACAGAGAAAATTATGTATAAACTTTTCAACCTGGATGTAGCAGGTACGTTTGTGCTACAAAATTTCCATTATGTTTATGTTTCATTCCCATGGTTAGGGTTTTTCAGGGTTCCTACAAACAACGAATTTCCCTATGTTATAGATCTCTGATATACATGCAAGGTTGAATAATAGTACTCATCCTAATATCTCAGGGCACCAGTTAAGGAGGCTCAACCCTACCCTTATCCTTACTACCTGATTACCAAGCTACGAGAGAGTAGTCTTCTCGAGTGTTATTTTCCTTGCCACTATAGCAGTCAGGCGGTCAATAGGATGATATAAAGTTTCTTTTAGGAGACCTATGAGACTACCTAGATACATGAAGGTACATAGGAGTGATGTCTGTGTACAAGTGTTTTATGATGGTGTACTACTCTAATGGGTACCAACATGGGTTACATAGGTTTCCAACAAGGTGAAACATTTCTTTCGAGTAACTCATAAAATTGTCTATATTTCTTGCATATAGTCTTCCCAGCTATAGTTTTACCCCTCAAACAATATATCTTTGTGATTTAAAGACACTGATAGTACATGTCTCCACCCTGGAAAAACAATTCCCACAATTTCTGGAGAATAAGGTTCTATGATACAACTTGTAAAGTACCAAACATATTATAATAAGTATAAACAATAATATTATTATGGATACTAGAAGAACAACAAAATATAGAGAAAAATAACACCAACAATGATACCTTTATTGATATAAATCCAAGTTCACTTGCCTCTTCGAGGTGGAATCCTCCAACATAGAAGATCTTTATTACAAAAATTCTCAAGACAAGACTTTCCCAGGCCTTATAATCCTATTTATACTAATTCTATCTTCAAAAGAACAGTCTAGAGGAAGACATTTCTAGAAGAAAAAAATTCTACTAAGTCTTATTACATCAGAGTTGTTCACATTATTATTTAGGACTTATTTACTATTGTCTTCCTTTATTACATAGAAAACATATTATTCTACCTACGTGAGAGGTTAGGGAGGTTAGGTCCCTAACATACAAGCTTTGTATTTTTGGAATGTGACTCTGCATATTAATAAAAATACATTATTCTTGCATACCTCGGGATGAAAAGAGTATGGGGGGATAGGAATCCACAAGAGGGGAAGTGGGCTAAGGGACTTATGAGAGGGGATTAACTAGGGGACTAAGCTAAGGAATATTTCTTAAAAATTCCAAGCCTAAGTTTATGACATGCTTTTGTTTTATCCTAAGTCCAAGGAGATGGGACAAGTTACTAAGTGAGAGAAAGTCATTATTCATGTGTCACTTGTCAAGATAATTGCATGGACACTTAATCCTTAGGTTGAGTGTGTTCTGAGGGAATTATGGGGGTAATTCATTCAAACTATTGTTGGTCTAGGATTGGGACAACATTCCCTATTGATGAGATAAATTAGAGAAAAGAGTGGACCTGGAAATTGTTGTGGTGGAAACCCTATAAATCCTTGGTGGTTTGGGTGTGAAGAAGCAGGTTATTAGGTCTGCGGAGCATTTTTCCTTGAGAGAGGAATTTTTGGGACATTTTTCCCTCTGTATTGTCCTTGTTGGTGCCTGTAAACTCCTTGAGAGTAGCAGTGTGTTCCAAGTGCCATAGAGCTCTTAGACTTCGTCGTCGGTCTGTGTTTGAAGCCCTAGAAGGGAAGTAGTACAATTGAAGGATTGTTGAGAAATGAAGGTGTACAATTTCTTGGGCGGGGATAGGATAGGATGTGGAACTACTACTAGAGTTCATTCCATTGGTCTTTCCTTGAGCTGTGTGCTATTACACCTTAGTTGGGACTAGTGAGAGTTCATTTTCCTTGGTGTAGTCATATCCCGAGCTTGGGAGTGACCTGTTGGTGAAAGTTTTGAAAAAAAGTGTCTATGATTGGGAGGAATATAATAGGTCTACAGCTAGTTGGTGCTTGAATTTAAATATAGGTGTCATATTTATGCTCTTCATTTATGTGTATAATGTATGTATGTAATGTGTTAATTTTCGTTGTGTTTATTGAATTGCGTGCCCATTTCCTTGATGAATGTTTATCATGAATGGTTATGCATGTACATGAATTATGCATGGTTTTATTTTCTTGTTGGGATACATAACTGAAACTTGTGCAGGGCATATTACATAGAATATTACAAAGCTAACCTAGACAAAGTTAATGGTGGTATCATAGAGAAATTTTGTGTGGTGTGGCCTAGATGGGGATTTGGGAATGGTACGACAATGAATTCTAAGAAGAGGTGGTGCCAATAGACATTGTTATATCACTAAGGAATAATTGATTATAACTCAATATATGGAATAACACACATAAATTTCCATTTATCACCATGATAGAATAATCCATACAATCATCTATATAATACCCAAAGTATAAACAACTCCCATTAAAAAGGAAGACATAGTTAACTTTGGTCACCTTGAGTATGATCATATGTCCATATTTTCCACCTTAACATTCCCCCTTGTTGACTTAATCAAGAAGACATTTAGGTGGTCTAGTCAACTAGTTAACATCTCTAGTTGAATCCTAAGTTAAACTTCGATTGTCTCTAAAAGATCCATAGTTTTGATGAACTTGATATTCTAACACAAATAAATTCCACTCATCCCGTGTATAATGGATCAAGGCCATGATGGAATATGATCTCCCCAAATTCATGTATGACAATCTAAATCCCTATTGTTTGGCCCCAAACCATGTCTTAGACCACATGAACCATCTATGTTACACCCAATCCTTGATATTGGGCCTCAAATGATCTTGGAGGGAGTTAATTATATCTCATAGGTAATTCACCATGGTTAGGGCTATGTGTGTTTCTTACAAACCCCAAAATCATGGATTATAGTCTAAACTCCTAAAGTTTATCTCCAAATCATGAATTTGGCCATAACAACCATCCTTACAATGCCCAATTCTTGTAATCAATTTTATGTTCCTCTCATATGGTAAATATTAATTTTAAATGGCTTGAGTTATGGTTTATTGACCCATACATGAGATTGGATCCTAAAATATGTGGATTAGGTACAAATTCATTAGGTTATTTACCCAGACCATGAATTAGGCCATATGAACCATCCCTCTCATGCCAACAGCTTGGCATTCACCCTAGAATCATTCCATCAAGTAAATATTTCATATTCAAGTCCTATATGTTTTTGTAATACCTTTCACATGGACTTTGAACAAAAAAAAACATGGTGTAGAGGGGATTCCTTAGGTTAGTGACATAAAGCATGACCTCTGCCTTAGGAATAATCATTGTCACCACTAATTAAATAAATTAAATCCATATTACTCCTTAGGTTAAATATTCCACTTTTAAGGTCGATTGCATGGTTCAAGATCTTATACAGGGATTCTTGAATCCAAAAAATGGTTTCGAGGAAAATACCTTGTTTCAGTAACCAAACTATGAGAAATATCCATCTCTTATAAAATCTACAAAATAGGGCCCATAATCCTCTCATAGAGTAACGATTCCATCTATAATTTTTGTGGTGTGGGAAAGGTTTTTCTGTAACCCAACACAACATTAGATTTTATGTAAATAAATATGTGTTTATGGGTTATTTTATATGGAAATTCATCATGTTTTAGAATTTAGGTCCTCAAACCATGGTTTTGACCACATAAACCATGCATCATACATCCTTCAAATTGACATCCTAATCACCATGTAAAATACATATTCTATCTATGAGGCTTGTTAGCGTCAGAAGTCACTCCTGGATTTCTTGCAGGAGTAGAGCCCAACGCCCATCAGTTTTATGTCACGATAGTTTGTAATGGGTGATCAAATGGGTAGAGACTCGGGGATATATCGCTCTAACTCAAGGACTGGGTCTGGTATGTAAGGAGTATGTAAGGAACAAAGGAGGTCTTGATCTAATTTCAGTCAGTGAGTCAATTTAAAGATGAGAAGGTGGAAGACTTGGTGAGAAGGGTGAACAAACTACTTCAGGTAGAAGACCTTTAAGTGGTTTGTAGAAGAAAAACTCTGAACGCAAGATCCTCTTGGTTCAGGGCCTCGAGAAACTGAAAGTGGGACTCGACTGGATCCTCCAATTCCAAATCATTCAGCACTACGAAAATCACGGAGACCAATTAGAAACAATGCAATTGTTACAGTGATCCAACCTACATCATCCTATAACAGTTACAACTCCACTGGATCCTCCAATTCCGAGCTTCTCTAATGCAGTGTAAACAAATACGTGAAAGAAACTGACATTCATAAGGCAAGAAGTATCAAGAGTCCATGCATAACCAGAATAATAGTTCTTCATTAAAATTTTACAACCTGGAGCCTTGCTCAACCATCGATGATTACCAAATACAAAAACTGAGTCTATATACTCAGAAAAATTCGCCTAACAGAGGCGTGATCAGTCATCCAAGGCTTGGTGTCCCTTCAGACAAATTCGGATAGATATCCTTCGTCAGACGCCTCCTTAACTACGCATGGTTCTTACAAAGGGGGGTAGCTGAGCCATTAAGTGTCGAGTTAGCGTGTGCAGACCTCTCTGGCTAGTCGAGGACTCATCATGGCTTCTTTGGAAAAAATCAGTACATAGGACCCTCTCGGGCAGACAGCTTTCCAGACCCTCCATACCTTACACTTAATGAATGAGGAGAGGTTTCAACCACCCCTTCTCACCTTCATTTACTCCAAGTGAAAGCTAGGATTGAGGTCGAATCAGATGGCACCTGGAGATCACGATGATTCTTTTTGTGACCAAAATCGACGCCTTTGGCCCCTCTTGCACAACTCTTTTTATTTCCCAAGTGACCACGGGTTGTGACCCTGTGTTTATTATCAAAGGCACTTTCGGCGTTCGTGAATAGGAAGGAGATGATCCTGGCTTATCACAGTCGCGATGAGTGAAACGTCGAGATGGCTTAATTGGGTACCACATGTCCCTCTCATATCTGACGGTCATGAACTCACTCGACGATGTTGTGGGCCTCAGGTCCTGGATGCTCTTGGCACTTCGTGCCTCGGGGATATGAAGGAGCCGCTCCTTGTGCCTCAAATTCGCGATGGGAGAAACGGTGAAGAGCCTAATCGCGCACCACGTGTCCTTTGGATGGATGGTTGCGCTGCTCTGTGATACTGCGCGCCCGACTCTTGGTGCTTTCGGTGCTTCAAGGTTTGAGGTTTTGAGATGTAGAATGACATAGAACCCTCACCCTTCGAACTCCCGAATGTCGAAAAGCCGACGTGACTAGATCTCACGCCACATGTCTTTTGGATGGACGACTGTTTTCCTTTCCTGCATGCAATACATGCACTATCCGTCGCGCTAATCTCAGTGCAACTCTGCTAACCGTGATTTCCTTTCGACCGTCGATCTGCTCTTATGGATGAATCTGGACCGTAGACAATATAATCTCACTCGATTACTTGCTTGGAAGCCTAAAACGAGATTTTTTCGCATTGCGCTCGGGCGCTTCTCGTGCAACTTGCAGACCTGAATACTCTTGTGACCAGGACAAGAAATGTTACTAACATTAGGATCCATGGGGGATAGAGTCATCCCTGTGATGCTCTAAGGACTCATTTTGCAGCTACAGTGCCTTGCTATTGGGATATGGGGTCATTTATTTAAAACTTAAAGATAGAAAGAAAAACAATATTTACAACCACGAAAGAGCCATGTGCGGCTCAAGAGAAAAATATTTTTAGGAAATGCCCATTCACAGGGCCATTGAAAACTTCTTGATCCTTCAAATCTTGTACCTTGTAGGTGTTATTCGAGAATACTTTGGATATTTTGAAAGGCCTGATCTACATGGCTTCGAATTTTTCGTTCTTTCCTTTATCTTGTTTAGGAGTATCCCATTTCAGTACCAGGTCTCCTATCTGAAACTCTTCCTTCTTGGCCTTCTTATCAAAAATCTGCTTGATCCTTTGCTAAGGGTCTCAAATTCTGCCCATTACCTAGTCCCTGGCCTACTGGACTTCCACTAGCTGATGAATTCTTCTAATCATGTCATCAGGCTCCTCTTGATGATCCTGGAGGAATTTTTCTATGGGAATGGCTAAATGAGAAGGGAAAACAACCTCTACTCCATGGACTAATTGGAAAGGAGAGATGCCTATATATCTCTTCGTGGTCACTCGATCGACCCATAGAGAAAATTTCAATCTTGAATGCCAGGCCTTCTTGGTTTCTTCCAACAGTCTTTTGATGATCCTTATCAGGCTTTTGTTAGAGGACTCTGCTAAACCATTTCCCTAGGGATAGTATGGGGTGGAGTGAATCAGTTTGATCCTGAATTGCTCACAGTAATTGGCTAACGACTCATCCCTGAAAGAGGTTGCGTTCTCAGTGACAATCTTACTTGGGCAGCCGAATCTTGTCATGAGGTCTTCTAGGAATCCAATGATTACCTTGTGGGAAGCACTCCTGGTGGGGATAGCTTCAATCCACTTGGTGAAGAAATCGGTAGCAGTCAGGATCCATTTGTGCTACCCACTGGAAGCAGGGTGAATTTATCCAATGAAATCTAGGCCCCATTGTTGGAAAGGTCCTGAAACAACCACAGGATTTAACGGCAAAGACTTGAGTTATTGTTTTCCTACAAATATTTGACATTTGGTACAAGCTCTGACCCTTCTGCAGACATCAGTGAATACGGTGGGCCAGTAGTATCCAACCCTGAGGATTTTGTAGGCTGTGGTTTTCCAGAAATGATGCCCTCCACATAGGTTGTTGTGAAATTCAACCATGATCTTGTCAACCTCTTGCATATCTACAAATTTCAAAAGAAACCCCGGGGTATTTCCAATATAGAACTTGATCAATAAGGCAGTATCTGACTGCTTTGAGCTTCAGAGATTTTTCCTTGTTTCTTTGCAGGCCATCTGGAGGCCGCAACTCTTCCAGAAAATATACAACATCCTTATACCAAGGACATCGAGCCAATGGGGGCTCCCTTTGAGGGTCTATTTCAGGTAGCCGACCCTGCTAAATTCATGATCATTCGTTGATGAAACTTACCCCCAAAGATTGGCAATTGGCTTTAGCCAACAGCTTGGCTAAACCTTGACCTTTGATCAATTTGGTAGGCTTTATTTCTAGTTCAAATTCCAGAATCTTGGCTATCCACTTACTCCTTCTCCCATCTATGTCAGGTTGAATAAGACTGTCTTTAACAATAGCTGAGGGGACATAAGTGATGATTTTTTACTGCAGGACATAGATTCTAAATGCCTTGAGATCCTTTACCAGGGCATAGGCTTGCTTCTCCATAGTGTCATACCTGACTTCGACATCCCTCAATGCTCAGCTGAAATAGGCAACAGGCTTCTCTAGCCCAATCTTGTTTGTCTGTAATAAAACAACGGCCACCGTGTCAGGGAGGCAAAGGAGAAAATAACGAAATCCTTTGAGTAATCGAGACTGATAATCACGGGGGATTTAGAAAGAGCCTTCTTTATTTGCTCAAAGGAATTTTGTGATTCAGAAGTCCACCTCACTTCATTTCCTTTACTTAACATGGTTGTTATAAGTTTTACCTCCTCAGCAAAGTTAGACACAAACCTCCTCAGAAAATTAATCTTACCAAGGAAAGATTGGACCTCCTTCTTGGACCTCGGGATTGATGAGGCTTGTATCACCTCAACTCTTCTAGGATAGATCCTGAGTCCTTCTGCTGATACTATGTGGCCTAGTAACTTTCCCTTCTGCATGGCGAACAGGGATTTCTTGGGGTTTAATGAAATGCCAAAACTCCTACATTTCAGGAAAACCTTCCTGAGATGACAACATTGTTCTTTATCAGATTTTGAAAATACTGTGATGTCATACAAATAGACGACCACAAATTTATACTTTTCCCCAATGAAAGCTATGTCCATGGCACGTTGAAATGTTTCCCCTGCATTCATTAATCCAAACGGCATCTTGGCATACATGAATGTGCCCTATGGAGTCGTAAATGTTGTCTTTTCCCTTTCCTCGGGAAGAATAGAGATTTGATTGTAGCCAGAGAAACCATCGATCATGGACATCCTGGATGCTCATGTTACCCTCTACAGTATATGTTCCATCTTTGGTAAGGGGCAGTTATCCTTTCGTGAGCTCCTGTTCAGGTTTTTGAAGTCTACACAGAGTTTGATTTCCCCATTCTTTTTCCTTACTGGTACCAAGATGGCCACCCACTCTGAATATCTCAGTGGTACGATGATCTGGGCTTGTATAAGCTTCTTCACTTCCCTCTCCATAATAGGCAGCGGCATAGGATTGATCTATCTTAGCTTCTGCCTAAACGTCTTTGCCTCCCTTTTCAACGGGATTTTATGCTCAATGACAGAAGTGTTATATGTTTTGAGATCTTCATAGGTCCATGAAAACACATCAACAAATTCCCTCAAAATTCCAACGTATTCAAACCTCTGCTCCTTTGTCAGACTTTTTGACAATTTGACATACTTGGGTTCATTCTCAGTGCCAATGTTGCACTAAATAGTACCAACATCATCCTCCGAGATTTCCCTTTTTAATGACATGTCATTTCTATCAAAAATACTTTCCAAAGGAACCAATCCCCTTGGAATATGGTTGTTGGGGAGATGCACAATGTTACGCTCTGTTATTTTACTCAGAAACTTACCCCCATCAAGCTCTTCTCCGGAGACAGAATCTTGGTCGATATGCATCTCTGTAAATTCTTCAACAGTCTCCAATAATTTATTGATCTCGAGATCATCCTCTAATACCTTCCAATTTTTGACGTTGTCAGGTATGGAGGGCCTGTATTTTACTTCCACATCATATCTGAATTTGGGCGGCAAGGGTACTTTGAAATTGCTTGCTGATGTAGCCAAGGAATATGCCACTGTGTTCTTCTCTCTTGGGACAAAAGAAATGTTGAATGCTAATAAGAAACTATCAATTAAGTCCCATACCTCATTTCTGTAGCTTTTGAGTCGAGGATGCTTGGCCTGATAAACATTTCTAATCTGCTGGACCACCAACTCTGCATCTCCGAACACTGCTACTTCCTGAATTCCCATTTCCTTTGTAGCTCTCAATCCTAGGATAAGAGATTCATACTCTACCACATTGTTGGTAGCTTCAAATTCTAGTTTTTATGACAGAGATATGGTTTCCTGAGCAGGTGACACAAAAAACACCCCAGCTCCAGTGCCTTCCCTGAAAAAGGCTCCATCAAAGAACATTTTCCAGATGAGGGTGATGGAGGGAGGAAATTTATGGGAAGTGGTGGGAATATTTTTGAGTTTTAGAGGCTCGGGAGCATTAGTGAGTTGTAGTACACTGGAACCTAAATCAGTGTCCAGGGAAAAAATGGGATGGTTGGTAGGGTTGGCCTCATCACTGATTATATAGGCCAGTTGGGCTTCCTTGTATAGCCTCATATGTTCTCCTCCAAACACTGGGATAGTAGCATATGTGAGGTCCATCTACAAAGTCCCCCCCAGTCGTTTTATCCAATATCTTGATAACAACATACTGAACTTGTGGGGGACATCAACCACTACAATATCCACGACCACACTTTTCATGGGCAACTGAAACAAGGTCAGGACCAAGTCTTTGATAACTCCTCAACATTGAACCTTTCTAGAGTCAAAGGAATAGAGGTCATGATAGGCTCGGGTGACTTCTATCCCTAACTCTTCCATGACAGTTTTGGGAATGAGGTTGTGAGAAGCCCTTGAATCCATCAAGCAGTTGTGCAGTACCTTGTCATGTATGTTCAAGGAAGTGTAGAAGGGAGGGGATGAGTCATTCCTGTCTTCTACCATAAGACCTAGAATAATTGCAGGCTTTTCATCTTGCAAATTGATGGAGTCTGTGGGAAGGCATGAGACCTCAGACTGTAAAATATCAGATAAGCGTTTCTTGAACCCTTCATGTTTAATCAATTCGATTAGGGGCACAGGAATTCTGATCTTTTGAATTTCATGCTCGAAATTAAAAGAAGATGTAAGCTTCAGGATTTCTCTTATTTCGGGAACATGAATCTGGACTATGGGAGAGAGGGGTTGGGGATTCCTACCTCTGTGATTGTACGCTACTTCATTAGTAGGTTTCTCTGTTCTAGTGGACTGCTCAGGAACATTAGGTGATACTGTCTTTTTCTTTGACCTCAGATCATACCTGCCTTGGCTGCCACTAGCCTTGTCTCTCTTGCTCAGTTCATTTAGCCGACTGTCCATGAGAGACTCATCGTATGTTGATTGAGTGAGATGAGGAAAAGGAGGAGTGTCCCCACAACAATGGATTTCAGGATCAAGCTCATATGTTTCCCCTTCTTCCCCCTTGGCCACAAAATTGTTTTGAAAAGGGGCTTGAATTTTCTGGTCTTCTCTGTCTCTTCCCCTCTCTCTTTGCACAGTCAGGGAAGTAATATTGTTTGGCCTCCTGAAACCTCCTTTGTTTTCGGCATTTTGAGGGCCCCTGTATGCTTGCCTCCCCTATTCCTTCATTCTCTCCATCTCTGCAGACAGAGACTTCACCATCTTGGTCAGTTCATCCACTTGAGGGTGGGGCACCGATGGGCCAGAAGTTGAGGTTTCTGATCTTCCCTTTATTCTATTTTCATCAGCCTTGTTCCTCAGTCTATCAGCTGCTAATACATTGGATTCCACTTCTATGGCTGCTTCTTGCATTTGAGCTAAGGAGGTGGCTCTTCTTTCTCTCAATAAAAGACATAAATCGGGGCCAAATGCACTAGCATAAGAAATCTTGGCCGAGGCTTCTGAGGGTTTTATTTCGGCAGGGATTTTGTTATACATCTTATTGAATCTTTTGGAGAAATCAAAGACAGACTCTCCTTCCATCTTCTTCAAAGACCCGAACTCTGTCATGTAATACATGAAATCCTTCCTATCTCCCCACTGCCTCAAGAAAGCGCTATCCAAGGCTTCGATCCCAGCAATAGATCCAGGGGCCAATCCTCTAAACCAATTCCTCACCTCACCATCCAGACTCTGGACAAAGAATCTCATCCAGACATCTTCATTTTCAATGTTCAGGCTATCTGCATAACTGTAGAGAGCAGCGAGGAGCCCTTCCACAGTTATGTCCCCTTCCCCACTGAACTTGGGCATATACTTCAAGTAATCTCCAGTAGGGAGAGGATTCATAGGATGAGGTAGGATTAAGGGACCATATCTGGCAGTGACTATGGCGTCCATTCTATTTAGAGGGGGATTAGCACCAGCCATAGGAATATTAGGTGGAGGAGAACTTGGAGGAGAAGGAGTTTGTGAAGGGGCTACTGTGAATGAGTCTCAAAGTGGAATGGGAAACAAAAGGGGATTTAAGGAGAATGCTAACGGCCTCAAGTCAATAGATGCTCCTCTTTGTGCAGGAGTGGTAATAGTAACAAGAGGAGGAGTGGTAAAGATAGGAGTGGGGAAATATTCTATGGTCCTGGGTCTATGCCAAGGTACAAGTTCAGAGGAGAGGGGAGTGACAAGGATTTCTCCCTCCGATCCTGGACCAGGAGGGGAAAAATGAGCAGGAACACTCCCGAAATTTAGGAAACGGGAAACCTCAGAAAGAGGTCTGTTAAGAAACTGAGGAGGAGAGAATGGAGTTCCTACAGAAGGAGATGGCGTATTACCTGGTTTGGCGGTGGAAGCTTCTTCTTCAGAGGCCTTTTCTTTTCTGAGAACCACCTCCAGATCAGTTTTAGGTCTAGATAGAGGCAACTATGGATGGGACCACGTGTGTCTGCCTCTGAAAGCCACAATTAACATGGCAGGTTCACCATGGAGTCGTCAAAATGGAGTCACCAGGTGCACAGTAGCAATCTTCAAAGGCTCTTATACCCGATGCACCTTCAAAATCAGAGGCTCAATGTCATTCAATCCTAGGGAAAAGTTTCAACTTCGTCCCCGACAATGGCGCCAGAAATGTTAGCATCAGAAGTCACTCCTGGATTGCTTACAAGAGCAGAGCCCAACGCCCATCAGCTTTATGTCATGATAGTTTGTAATGGGTGATCAAATGGGTAGAGACTCGATGAGATATCGCTCTAACTCAGGGACTGGGTCTGGTATGTAAGGAGTATGTAAGGAACGAAGGAGGTCTTGATCTAATTTCAGTCAGTGAGTTGATTTAAATATGAGAAGGTACAAGACTTGGTGAGAAGGGTGAACAAACTACCTCAGGTAGTAGACCTTTCAGTAGTTTGTAGAAGAAAAACTCTGAACGCAATATCCTCTTGGTTCAAGGCCTCGAGAAACTAAAAGTGGGACTTGATTGGATCCTCCAACTCCAAGTCGTTCAACGCTAACAAATCACAGAGACTAATTAGAAACAATGCAACTGTTACAATGATCTAACCTACATCATCCTATAACAGTTACAACTCGACTGGATCCTCCAATTTCGAGTTTCTCTAATGCAGTGTAAAAAAATACGTGAAAGAAACTGGCATTCATAAAGCAAGAAGTCTCAAGAATCCATGCATAACCAGAATAACAATGCTTCATTAAAGTTTTACAACCTGAAGCCTTTCTCAACCATCGATGATTACCAAATACAAAAAATGAGTCTATATACTCATAAACATTCGCCTAACAGAGTCGTGCTCAGTCATCCAAGGCTTGGTGTCCCTTCAGTCAAATTCAGATGAATATCCTTCGTCAGACGCCTCCTTAACTGCGCATGGTTCCTGCAAAGGGGGTAATTGAGCCATTAAGTGTCGAGTTAGCATGTGCAGACCTCTCTGGCTAGTCGAGGACTTGGAATGGCTTCTTTGGAAAAAATCAGTACACAAGACCCTCTCGGGCAGACAGCTTTCCAGACCCTCCATACCTTACACTTAATGAATGAGGAGAGGTTTAAACCACCCCTTCTCACCTTCATTTACTCCAAGTGAAAACCATGATTGAGGTCGAATCAGATGGCACCTGGAGATCGCAATGATTCCTTCTGTGACCAAACTTGATGCCTTTGGCCCCTCTTGCACAACTCTTTTTATTTCCCAAGTGACCACAGGCTGTGACCCTGTGTTTATTCTCAAAGGTTCTTT
This sequence comes from Picea sitchensis, assembly GCA_010110895.2. Classification (NCBI taxonomy): domain Eukaryota; kingdom Viridiplantae; phylum Streptophyta; class Pinopsida; order Pinales; family Pinaceae; genus Picea; species Picea sitchensis. The sequence goes on along the minus strand of SNQJ01S0013413.1, from coordinate 16,716 downwards.
CAGTGTTCGTGAATAGGAAGGAGCTGATCCTTTCTTATCACAGTCGCGATGAGAGAAACGTCGAGATAGATTAATTGGGCGCCACACGTCCCTCTCATATTTGAGGGTCCTGAACTCACTCGACGATGTTGTGGGCCCCAGGTCCTGAATTCTCTTGGCACTTCGTGCCTCGGGGATATGAAGGAGCCGCTCCTTGTGCCTCGAAGTCACGATGGGAGAAAAGGTGAAGAGCCTAATCGTGCACCACGTGTCCTTTGGATGGACGGCTCCGTGATACTGCGGGCCCGACTCTGGATGCTTTCGGTGCTTCAGGGTTCGATGTTTCGATATGTAGAATGACATAGAACCCTCACCCTTCGAACTCTCGAATGTCGAAAAGATGATGTGACTATATCTCACGCCACGTGTCCTTTGGATGGACGGCTACTATCCTTTCCTGCATGCAATGCGGGCACTATCCGTCGTGCTAATATCAGCGCAACTCCGCTAACCGTGATTTCCCACCGACCGCTGATCTTCTCTTATGGATGAATCCAAACCGTAGACAATATAATATCGCCTGCTTACTTTCTTGGAAGCCTAAAAAGATTATTTTCTGTGCTGCGCTCGGGCGCTTCTCGTGCAACTTGCAGACCTGAATACTCTTGTGACCAAGACAAGAAATGTTACTAACAAGGCCTATGGAATGTTTTAGAGCCCTCTAAATGGTTTCTTAGCCAAAAAAACATCTTGTAAAAGAAACGCCATTGGTTTATATTTCCAATGTAAAACTTGAGCCATAAGAACCATTAGATTTTGAAATAATCTCCTTGAAATGAACCCTTTTATAATGTAGTAGGGAAAATATTCCATATGTAGAGATTGTAGTCTACTTCAATGCATATTCAATACTTCGGATCTCCAAAATATTATGTAGGATAAAAATTGTTACTATAGGTCCCAAAAATTCACAAATTGGTCCATAAGAACCATCGCTCTCATCCCAATTCCTTCAAATATACCCCTTAATCATTAAACAAGACACATGAATCCATCTCTATAGTCTTATTATTTTCCAGTACCCTCTAAATGGATTTAGAGGCCCTAAAACATGGTGATACTTTCCATTATAATTGGTTTAGGTATGTAAGCCATGACTTGGGTCACAAGAACTATCCTCTTGGATCTAACTCCTTGAAACCAAGACCTTAATAATTTTTTAGGGTAAGAAATCTATATATAAATCTCATTAGATGGCCCGAGACCTTTTCATTCACTTATAAGTCTAAAAACCATTATATAATTAAATATTTGTGGTTGAATTGTCCACACTGGGGCTCATGCCAGAAGAACCATCACTCTCTCCCGATTTCCTTGGAGAGATTCCCTAATCATACCATGGACCCAAGGCTTTATTTTGAAGGCTTTAGCATGGTCTATCTATACATACATCATGTGTTTTAATACTAAATAAAAATATGTGCATAAACATATGTAAATGGAAATCTATATTGAACCTTCACATGGGAAGTCATTTTAGTGTTTAACAACACATAGATGGATACAATTGGTAGACACAAAATAAAAGGACCTTGTACAGTACTACCCTTTGTTGAAGCAATGAATGACAAAGATCTCTATGAGAATGGCCATTGAATGTGGATAGATCAAAATTGGTTTGTAGCTCATTTTTGACACAATGGTTACATAGGGTTTTTGGAAGTACATTATGGCACATACCAAATAGGTTTGAGAACTCAAGGCTAAGTTGTCATCGATGTTAGATAATACTATTGATATTATCTAGCTATTTTTACATGTCCTAAAAGGTTTCTTTAACAAGAAATATAAGAAAACATATATTAATGAAAAATATATGTAGGACTTGGGGTTTGAGAGCCATAATAGGATCTATTCTTTGTTGATGGAATTCCTTCTTCTCCTCCTATCCAAACTTAATTACGGGGACCAAAAATATCATGGAAGTAGATATTGTGTGCCATGTTTTGTTGAAAATCCTTTATTGTTTTCTTATAACAAGTACCTGCTTTTCCCTCATAATAAGGATTCACACTAGGTGTTTGAAGAAATGGTTGCAAGACCAGTGTTTGATGAAATGGTTGGAGGACAAGTGTTTTTTGAAATGCCTAATTGTCAAATGTTTGTTGAAACTCTTGGTCTAATGGATATATTTTAGGTTATGTTAAATTATATCCCTAGTACTATCATATTATCGTCATTAAATTCAGTTTATTATGTGATTGATGTCAAGAAAAAAATAGATCTATCACAAGACATTACGTGTTGATGTTTGTGTAAGGTCTATCCAAACAGAGCCTTATAAAACATAATTTAAATAAAGAAATGTTATAATAATTTCTTTATTGTTCTCTATTTAGCATAATAACAACTCATTGTTCAACATAATTTAAAAATGAGAGCAGCATGATAATGATAACATGTTTAGCATAAAAAAAAATAAACAATATAACAATAATTAACACATCATAATAATGATGATAAATACCTCAAACTGATGTTGTTCTGAAACTCTTCACCAAGTTGAAGCTCTACCCAAAACTAACTAACCTCCCAGCCAACTAGGAATAGCCTATCCGACTCCCTAGCCCCAGGATTCCTTATGGTTTCTTGGACCCCGAGCCCAACATTCCCAGCAACAAATTCCCCCAGTGAAAGTCCTCAAGCAAACTCCTCAAGTAAAACCCCCAAATTAAACCAGTAATCTAGATGCATTCCAAAACTCTTCCTCCCTCCACCTTCTCCCTCTCCCATAAATTAAAATATCCTGACCCCAAAAAAAGCTCCCCCTTCTCGAGTGCCTTTTCCTTGCCTTATGTCCCTTCCCTTTCATTATCCACCACCTTCTCCCCCAATTAAACCTCAACCACCTTATCCCCCCTTCCATAAATGGGTCCATCTACCGATACAATTATATTATAAAATAAGTCTCCAAAAAAAAAATTAATAATTTATTAAACTAATATTCATTAAACAAATATTTAATCATATAATTAATTAATCAATTTATTAAACTAATATTCATTAAACAAATATTTAATCATGATAATTAATTAATTAATTAATTAGGGTTGTTACATGCACGCACCCTTCAGGAAACTTCATCCCAAAGTTAAAGTAATTTATAATACAAGGGAAATGACACATGGTTCACACATTCATATCCAATAAACAACATTATCCATAAGTAAGCCAAAGAAAACTCATACATACTAGTGTACATGTGCAAGAAATGCATGTGTATCTAGCACATACAAGTCTCATGCATGTACTAATAACAATAACTATCACCGCTATGGTAATTTTTGTATGGATCCAATCCAATCAACAAGACTATTCATGTTATAAAAGATAATAAACCAATCAAATTTTTGTGGAATCCCTTAATTACAATAATCTATTTCAACAATGTTTATTTAGACAATTGTAGTTTAGTTAAGTAACTATGAATATACATATATACACATTTTCTTTTCAAAAGGAAAAACAATAAATTACACCATAAGGCAAATCTCCATACACTTTCAACTATTTATATTCATCCTTCCTCCCAAACTTACTTCCAACTTCCATTCCTATCCTTCCTCTTCTGAACTATCTTGGAGCGTCAACTATATTGACCTAACTCCAAATATAACCCATAAGCGGAAGTGTCACTATCTTGACCAAGCTTCCCCAGCAGGCAACTGACAATCATCATCACACATCTAGGGGAGCGTGAGCTAACACCGTCCTCCCATGACTCCAGGTTTTAGAGGATACATGGTGGGAAATACCTCCACCCCTCTTAATAGGACTAGGGTCCACACCCTACAATGGAATATACAATGGCATCGTGTTACTGGGAATTTTGTCATCTTTTATTCAGTTTTTGGGTAGTCTCACCACTTGAAAACTTGCACTGGTCCATATATCATAACGGTGCATTTGTACCAATATAATTTCACATACAAATATTCATACAATATTGTTTCTCGGTGGGTGGTCATTATATCCACTTTTATTACCATTATCCCTTGGCTATTTCATAGTCCATTGACTTGCAAATTAGTCTATAACACAAACTCATACATATCTATGCATTATCATCATGTAATTGCATACAACCATAATATCAATTTGGTATCCATGTACCAACAAATTTAATATCAAAGTTTTCAAGTTAGAAATAGATCTCATAATATCCCCATAATTCAATTGGCGTTACTCATTCATAGAATTTTCATTTACATAATAGATCGCATCATATCCATCATCATTCAAATAAC
>SNQJ01S0013413.1:0-11098 GCA_010110895.2 Picea sitchensis | reverse complement strand
CGTCTTGGAGCCATAGGGGACGTCCTGTGATTCAGTAAAACTCAGATCTAGGGAGATCTGCTTGAGATCTGAGTCTGAAACTTCTCCCACAGGATTCTCATAGCCCGATATATATTCTTGGAGAGTTTCAGAGCATTTGGAGGCCTCCTTCATCAGGGCCAAACCAGCTAGGGTTTCAGTCATCTAGTGGGGTGCACCATTCAGTGGAGGAATTCAGATCTATAGGGTTTGAGAGTGGATTTGGGAATTTGGACATCTGGGTTATCCTTACGGTTGCCTGATCTATCATTTGGCATATTTCTCGGGATGATTGGACACTTTTGGTAGCAGGGCCGAATTATTGAGGGCTTCAACATTCTAGTAGGGTGTGGCACTTTCCATCTTGGAGGTTGAGCATTAGTACGGCTCATATCTACTTGATTCAATCTTCATTGTATATCCAACCTTTGGAGGCTTATTTTGTATTGTCGGGAGCATTTTGTAGCAGCTCATATCTATTGCTTGTACGACCATCTAAGGTTTATGCCAGATCGGCCATCTAGTGTATAAATCTTACATTGCTCATAATAAAAAGGTTGGATCTTTGCTTGTGCTTCTACATCTTGAATACATTATGATCTTTATGTGTTGATGAATCTTGTATGCACTTAATAACTCAATAAATATCTACACATCAATAGATCAGTAGTAGTTAGTGATTCCAAGAAAAGATTTGGCTTGGGATCATTACAGTGGTATCAGAGTTTCGATCCTCCAAACCTGTGGAAGGATCGACGCATGAAAAGGTACAACGATATCCTTATGGGTCGAAGGAAGAAACCCAGCAGTGAAATAGAGGCCGAGATGGTGGGATCCGGAGATGACCATTAAGCTTTAGACTTGACTCTCGTAGTAGTATAATTTAACAAGTTCCAACAATCCATCAACCGTATGGAAAGCACATTGGTCTGATATTTGTACGAATACCATGAAACCAACAGGATGGGACAGGCTGAGCTTTCTGAAACATTGAAGAAAGTTGATGAGAACCTGTAGATAATGAACATGAACCAATCCAAGCTAACTACATTTCTAATGGAAATGGCACATAAGGGGAAAGACCCTGATACTTATGGGCATAAGGAGGCCCGTGGATCTGGTGGGATCCATGAGGAGATCAGACATAATCAGGAGAAGGCTTCCAGATCCAAGGGGAGTTTGGAAGGAGACACGCTCCCGGGTCAAATGGGTAGCAGGATCAACTCGAGGAGATACATACCCACATTCACAGATGAACATCTTGGCCGACATATGAGTGGCAGAGCCAACCCGAGACCGTATATGCCCACATTCTCAGATGATCTAGGGCAACAAGAATTGGTTGAAGATTTTGTGGGACAATTGGCGAGGAGTACCAATGAATACTACAGTTTAGATATGAAGATCCAAAAACAAATGTCCCTAGACCAGTATTGTCAACTCAAGTTCAGAAATCAACCCAGGACGAACAACAGGGGCAATTTTGAGTTTGAACGGAGAGCGGGAAAAATAGAAATTCCATACTTTGATGGTACAACCAAGATGACAGCTCAATCTTGGGTACAAAAGTTGGATACTTGCCTGCAACTGAACCCCATGAGAGAGATGGAGGCCATCAAATTCACCACTATGTACCTGGATGGCAAGGCTCATGACTGGTGGTATCATGGACTCATCACACTCGACCACAATCAGATTGTATCCTATATAGAGTTCCCTCAGAGGCTCATTGATATATTTGACCAAGGAGATCCTGAGCTACATTTCCAGGAGCTTACCCAACTCAAACGAATAGGTACGGTTGAAGTGTATATTGATGAATTTCATAGATTGGTAGTTATGGTACAGGATATGTCCCCAACATGTCTCATGATGATTTTCACAGAAGGTTTGATGGAACCCTTGAAGGGTTGGGTAAAGGCCTTTAAACCCCACAACCTAGAGGAGGCCATTTGGAAGGTGAGGGATTTGGGGCCAGCTGTGAAGCCTAGATTCATACCCAGACCACCTCTTAACAGTGGAGGAAGAGATCAAAGACCTCCAATGAATCAAGGGGGACGTGACCCAAAGGGATTTGACATTGGCCATGGTAGTATAGATGACAATGCCAGAAGGGAACTGAGGAGAAAGAAACTCTTCTTCACTTGCAAAGAACCATGGAATCCGTCACATAAGTGCATGGGACGTGGCTAGGTTCACTATATAGAAGTTACCTCGGACAATGAAGAGGAGGAAGAGTATGGTCAGATACAAAAAATTGAGGCCGAAACTACAGAGCTAGGAGAAGAGGAGGTTCTAGAACTTGACTGTGCGGTTGGAGAGAAGGCTACCTTGGCATCTATCAGCGGGGTACCCAAGTTCAAAACCTTCAGGATGAAAGGGGTCTTGCAGGAACATAGAGTCTCGGTTCTGATTGATGGAGGAGGTTCCCACAATTTCATTGATGGGGCATTACTAAAGAGGAGCCACATACCTACAGTAGAGTTTGAAGGGTTCAAAGTGGAGGTAGTAGGTGGGAGTACTATGCCCTATCACAGATACATACCAGGTATGAAACTCACCTTAGGAAGGCATGAGTTAGTTCAGGATGTGTACGTGATGGATCTTCCCGATACTAACATCATCCTAGGGGTGCAGTTCCTCATCACTTTAGGTCCCATCACCACCAATTAAAAGACCATGGAAATGTCCTTTGTAGAGGAAGGAGGAGGAAAGGTTGTGCTCAGAGGCATGACAGGTAACTCTGCCAGAGTGGTCACAGCCAAGAGGATGGAAGCCATCTTCAGAAGGGAAGAAATTGTATACACAGTAGAATGTAAAGTCTCAACACGAGTGGACGAGAAGGGAAAGGTGCACTATGCTCCAAAGATTAAAAATATCCTTGACAGGCACCACAAGGTGTTTGGGACGATTCCTCCGGGTGTGCCACCAGACAGGGGGTTCGAGCACACTATTGAGATAGAAGCAAGGGCTAAACCAGTTATCACCACACCCTATAGGCATCCCAAGAAGTATAAAGATGAGATAGAGAAGGTCATCAAAGAGATTCTAGACATGGGACACATCAGGCCGAGTTCAAGCCCGTTCGCTTCTTCAGTAGTCTTGGTTAAGAAAAAGGACAGAATGATGAGAATGTGCATTGACTTTCGGGATTTGAATAAAAAGATGATCAAAAACAGGTACCCCATACCTAGGATTGATGAGTTGATGAGCTGCATGAAGCTATCTATTTCACAAAAATTGATCTCCGTTCGGGCTACCATCAAATCAAGATGAGAGAGGAGGACATCTCAAAAACAACCTTTAGGTGTCACTACGGCCATTACGAGTTTTTGGTAATGCCATTTGGTTTAACCAATGCCCAAACAAAATTCCAGTCCTGCATGAACCATGTGTTCAATAAACAGCTAAGGAAACACTTGTTGGTATTCTTTGATGACTTACTCATTTACAGCAAAACCTGGGAGGAACACCTTCGACATGTGGACCAAATCCTGTCAATCATGGAAGAGCAGTCACTATACGCCAAGGAATCCAAGTGTGATTTTTGGATGACAGACGTACTCTACTTGGGACACATCATAGGGGCAAAAGGAGTACAGGTACACCAGGAGAAAATAACAGCTATTAGGGAATGGCCTACTCTGAAGACACTCACGGAACTGAGGGGATTCTTGGGCCTATGCACATACTACAAGAAATTTGTTAAAGGGTTCTCTCAACTGTACGCACCCTTGACTGACCTGACCAAAAATGGGTCCTTAAAATGGAGTGACGAGGCCCAAGCCACGATGGAGAAAATGAAATAAGTCATGAGTACCTGTCCAGTTCTAGCTCTCCCAGATTTCAGCATACCCTTCACCTTGGAGTGTGATGCATCGGGGGAAGGTATAGGGGTCGTGTTGATGCAGAATATGCACCCCATGGCCTATGAAAGTCAGAAAATCAGAGATCCTAAACTACTTTACAACATTTACGACAATGAAATGTTGGCTATCATGCATGCACTAGCCAAATTCAGGCAATATTTGGTAGGTGGAAGGTTTGTGGTCAAATCAGACCATAACAGTCTTAAATATCTACTGGAGCAGAAAGATTTGAATGAAAGACAATAGAAATGGGTAAGAAAAATACAGGCCTATGACTTTGACATTGAATTTGTCAAGGGGAAGAACAACGCAATAGCCAATGCATTATCCAAGTGGCCACCCATTTTTTCCATGTCCGGTATGTCAATTGACTGGAAGGATCACTTGATAGTAGAATATGCAAAGTATCAGTTCGCTTGTCAACTATTGGATGGAAAAATACAGGACGACAACTTCAGGGTCATAAAGGACCTCATTTATTACAAAGGTTGAATCTTCTTAGTGCCTGGATCAGTTCTCAAAGCTAAGATCTTGCATGCGTGTCATAACTCACCAGTAGCAGGACATCAGGGCATCAGTAAGACGTACAGGCAGGTGAGAGAGAGGTTTGCATGGAAAGGCCTCAAGGAGGATGTGATTAAGCATGTCAAAGAGTGCACCACATGCCAAGAAAACAAGGATGAGCACACGCACCCTGCAGGACTGTTGCAACCCCTACCCATTCCAGAACACAAGTGGGAAAGTATATCCATGGATTTCATCACCAGTTTTCCCAGAGCACAGGGGAAGGATTGCATTTTTGTGGTGGTGGACAGATTGACGAAGTTTGCACACTTCTTTTCCATAGCCACAAACTTCAGCGCAACACAGGTGGCTGAATTACTTTTTAGAGAGGTGTTCAGACTACACGGCCTACCCAAGACCATTATCAGTGACAGGGACAACAGATTCATGAGTACGTTTTGGAAAGAGTTGTTCAGATTAGTAGGTACGACATTGACTCCTAGTACTAGTTATCATCCTCAAATGGACAGTCAGACTGAAATAGTCAACAAATGGGTGGAAGGCTACATCATAAATTACGTAGCAGGACAACAGAAAGCATGGGTCAGATGGTTGCACTTGGGAGAATATTGCTACAACACCACCCATCATGTATCCATAGGCATGGCACCCTTCATAGATTTATATAGCTATGATCCCCTTTCCTTTGTGGAGATTGCCTTTCGGGACAACATGGCATCCATGGTGCAGGATTGGGTGCAACAGAGCCAATACATTCTCAGGGAATTGAAGGATCATCTATAGAGGGCACAAAACCAGCAGAAGGTCCAAGCAGACAAGCACAGAGTTGATCGGACTTTTGAGGTTGGTGGTTTAGTCTACTTGAGGCTGCAACCATACAAGCAGGCTTCCATTAAAAGAAGCGGAGCGGAGAAACTGCAACCACGTTTCTTTGGACCCTACAGAGTTAGCAGGAGGATAGGGGCCATAGCTTACGAGCTGGAGCTTCGACGGGGTAGAAAAATTCACAACATTTTTCATGTCTCGTGCCTTAAGAAAGCCCTCGGTCAACACATTAGGCCTATTGAGGTATTACCCCCCATGGATGAGGAGGGACAATTTTTTTTTATTCCGGAGGAGGTACTAGAAGTCTGAGAGAAGAGGCTCAGAAATCGAAGCATCAAGGAGTACCTGGTCAGATGGAAGGATTTACCCATTGAGGATGCCACTTGGGAGCAGGAACACATGGTAAGAGAAGCAGGTTTGGAATTTCTTGAGGACAAGCAATTTCAAGCAAGGGAGACTGTAATGTCCCCCACCTCTTAGAGAGGTGATGTGGAGACTCAGTGGCATGGGAACCCCCACTAGTTCATAGTCTTACACTGAAGGGGTAAGTCAAGGAGGATAAAGTTATATTTTTAAGTTGACTTAAGAAGGGAAAAGGGATTAAGGGTAAAAGATAACTCAACAGAAGAATAGAATATTAACCTTGGGAGTTAACCTAACTCAACAGAGAATTAGAAGGAAAAAAATTATAAGTAAGAGGCTAGGGCACACCTATTAGGCATTATGGTTTTGGATTAGCAGTTGCTATTTCTCTTGAGCATTCAGTTTGGGGGTTTTGTTGTACAAACCCTCGTGAGAAACTCAGTGGTGAAATATTCACTCACCTTGTTCCGCAACTTGGTCTCGGGGATGAAAGATTCCTCCACAACATTCTAGTCTCAGCCCATCTCCATCTAGCACTTCAGAAGGTAGCAGGTCATACTGTTCTTGTTTTTCCAGCAAGGGCACACCATCATCTAGAGGGAGGTTTGATCCATCTTATCCTGAGGGCCTGGGGCCACTCCGACAGTTGGGTTTTGTTTGCAGGGGAAATAACATCAGTTTGAGGGATTTTCTAGAGGGTTATCATCATTCTACATTTGTCTGCAAATTGGGACATCTTGGAGCCATAGGGGACGTCCTGTGATTCAATAAAACTCAGATCTAGGGAGATTTGCTTGAGATCTGAGTCCAAAACTTCTCCCACGGGATTCCCATAGCCCAATATATATTCTTGGAGAGTTTCAGAGCATTTGGAGGCCTCCTTCATTAGGGACGAACCAGCTAGGGTTTCAGTCATCTAGTGGGGTGCACCATTCAGTGGAGGAATTCAGATCTACAGGATTTGAGAGTGGATTTGGGAATTTGGACATTTGGGTTATCCTTACAGTTGCCCGATCTATCATTTGGCATATTTCTTGGGATGATTGGACACTTTTGGTAGCAGAGCTGAATTATTGAGGGATTCATCATTCTAGCAGGGCGTGGAACTTTCCATCTTGGAGGTTGAGCATTAGTACGGCTCAGATCTACTTGATTCAGTCTTCATTTTATATCTAGCCTTTGGAGGCTTATTTTGTATTTTTGGGAGCATTTTGTAGCAGCTCATATATATTGCTTGTACGACCATCTGAGGTTTATGCTAGATCAGCCATCTACTGTATTGATCTTACATTGCTCATAATAAAAAGGTCATATCTTTGTTTGTGCTTCTACATCTTGAATACATTGTGATATTCATGTGTTGATGAATCTTGTATGCACTTAATAACTCAATAAATACCTGCACATCAATAGATCAGTAGTAGTTAGTGATTCAAAGAAAAGATTTGGCTTGGGGTCATTACATCTAACCGGAATAAAATGAGCACTCTTGGTCAACTTATCAACTATCACAAGAATGGAATTGTGTCTATGAGATGTGAGTGGCAACCCCACAACAAAATCCATAGAAATGACTTCCCACTTGGACATAGGAACATCATGTGGTTGTAGGAGACCTGTCAGGTGAAGGTGGTCGTCTTTCACTTGTCGACACTCTAGGCACTTGGTGATGAAATGGACTACATAATGCTTCATTCCTACCCAGAAGAAGAGCTTCCTCATGTCTGCGTACATTTATTTCACACCCGGATGTGCACAATAAAGTGCTCTATGGGCTTCCTTTAGTATGAAGCTTCGAATATCCCCACCTTCGGGGATGTACATCCTCCCTCGGTATCTTAATATCCCATCTTCTTCCAAGCTATATCCTTCATACTTTGGATCTAATTGCCTCCCATTGTGGAGGTTTGGAATAATCTTTAAATACCAACTATCTCCATGGAGTTGTGTCAACACACGTTCCCTCAAATTGACCTTTAAGGGTACCAAGGAGAAGACTCATGGTCTCCTGCTCAAGGCATCTGCGACCACATTTTTTTTCCCCTTAATGTACGAAATACCAAAATCATACTCACTCATAAACTCACTTCATCGCCTCTGTCTTTCATTAAGATTACTTTGAGTGAAGAGATGTTTTAAACTTTCATGGTTCATTTTGAGCTCAAAGTTTCATCCCACTAGATAGTGCCCCCAAAGTTTCAGAGCTAGCATTACGATTGCTAACTCTAAATCATGAGTAGTGTAAATATACTCGTGTTGCTTCAAATTCCTTGATGCATATTCTATCACTCCTCCATCCTGCATTATCACGACCCCGAACCCTTGCTTCGAGGCATCCATGCAGACTGTGAATTCCTTTTCCATATCCAACACTCGTAGAATTGGTGCACTAGTTAGTAACCTCTTAAGCTCGATGAATTCACTATCACATTCTTTTGTCCATTCATACCTGACCCCCTTGCACAGCAAAGTGGTGATGGGTTTCACTATTTTAGAGAACCCTTCCACAAATCTCCAATAATAACCTACTAGCCCCATGAAGCTTCTTACCTCATGAGCATTTTTTGGCACTGGCCATTCCATAATGGCCTTTACCTTTTTTGGGTCCATAGATATTCCTTCATTGGAAATGATATGACCTAAATAGTGAATTTATTTCTGGAAGAAGTAACACTTCGACAACTTCCCATACAATTTGTTCTCTCTAAGGCAGGACAACACTACTCGCAAGTGTTCCTCATGTTCTCTTTCATCCTTGGAATAGATGAGGATATCATCTAGAAAGACTTGTACAAAATGGTATAACTAATTCTGGAATACATCGTTCATGAGGCTCATGAATACTGTTGGTGCATTGGTCAATCCAAAAGGTACTACAACGAACTCATAATTCCCAAAGTGAGTTCGAAAGGCATTTTTAGGAATATCGCCTTCCTTAATCCTTAACTAGTGATACCCTGATCACAAATCATTTTTTGAGAATACCGCTACTCCTTTCATCTGATCAAATAGATCATCTATCTGTGGCATTGGGTACCTACTTTTCACTGTAGCACGGTTCAAGTCCCTGTAATATATACACAGTCATAAGGAACCATCCTTCTTCTTCACAAAAATTACTAGTGCACCCCAAGGTGACACTGGGCCTTATTAGACCTAATTTGAGTAGCTCTTTCAACTGCATCTGCAACTCACAAAGTTCAGGCATTGTCATCCTATACAGAGTCTTGGAAATTGGTTCTACACTAGTTTTCAACTCAATAGTAAAATCAAGCTCCCTCTTAGTAGGTATCCCTGGCAACTCGTTTGGAAAAAGATCCTTAAACTTTGACAATACTGGGTACTGATCCAAGAAGGGCCCATTCCTTTCATTTACTTCTTCCACTACATACAGTCGACACCCTTGCCTCATGCACCACTTAACCTTCATAGTTGAGATAAAGCATAGAGACACTTTTCTCTGTACACCGTGGATCTCTACTGGCCTTCCTTCATCGTCAACACAAAGCACGCTTTTTGCAAAACAATCTACCATAGCTCGATGGGATTCTAACCAATCCATTCCTATGATTAGGTCATACATCCAAAGAGCAGGGATGTATACCTTCAACCTGGTAGTACACACTCCCAGGTCTACTAGAGAATTATCAATGCTAGGTCCTACCGCTTGGTTTCCCCTCGAAGCCATCTCGACTTGTTTAAAGTCGTCATGCTCGTAGGATGCCAACCCACTCTTTTCTAATGCAGAAGGTGAAATTAAACTATCTATAGCACCAGAATCAAATAAAATTTTAACATTGATATGATTTATCATACCTGATGACTCCACCACTGTGGATTGGTGTTCTTCCTCACAATTATTAACCACTGTGTAAATCTGGTGGTTGCCACTTGCTCTTCCCATTGGGGCCTTTCCATCTCTATGCACAAATATTGCTTGCAACTCTGGGCAATCACGCTGGTAATGGAGTCCTCCACATCCCCAACATGTAACACGAGATGGAACCTACACACTTCTCTATGATGGTATCTGAAATGAGTTCCTTTCTTTGGAACCCCTTCCCCTACTAGTTTCTCCCTTAGAAGGTTGTGGACCTGCCTGCGTCGTTGGTAATGACTGGGATGTTGCACTCACTGCCTTTGAAATACCTGTGGAAATTGTCCTTGGTGTGACTCTGTTACCGTAAGGAGGTAGCCTAGAGCTCCCTCCCCTGGAGAAGGTTCTAAGGGTCTTCTCCACGAATCCAGGATGGTGTGGAAAGGTCGATCTCATACCTCCATTTAAGCTCATGTGTTCCTCAACATAACGTGAATTTTCAACTTCTTCTTCTATTGAAGACAGTTTCCACATCCATACCATGGCCCTCATCCTAGGGTTTAACCCATAGACAAAGGGTTCTTCCTGTTGTTGATCATTATCCATGTACGAAACATATTTTACCAATTCCATGAACCTGATCTCGTACTCTTCCAAGGTCCTGTTTCCCTGTACTAGAGCATGAAATTCTCCCACCTGTTGTTCCTCGTAGTAAGCTGGTAGATATTTCCTTCGGAACCTTTCCTCAAAAAGTTCCCAAGAGATGGTGTATGGGGTAAGGTGCAACTGCCTCTCCAGGTTGCCCCACTAGTTCAAGGTATTTTCCCTTAACTGAAAGACTGTTATTTCCACCTTTGATGTGGAAGCATAGTCTGTTAAAGAGAAATATTGTGTCATTCTTTCCAACCATGCTTCAGCACGTTCACTGGCATGGCCCCAACAAACTATGGGAGTTTGATCTTCTACAGTTCTCTAGTGATGTGTTCGGGTGGAGGACCTCCTCCTGAATTCCTTGATGCTTTAGGGTTACCCTCTCCAGATGGTGGGGGATCCACTTCGATCCCTTCTAGCTGACACCCCTTTAAAGTCTCATTCATAGCTTCCAAAGAGAACAAAATAAGAGCTAATTCAGGTGATGGCGGTGGTGGTGTTGGCAGTCCTTGTGACGATGCCCCTCGACCTCGATTTCCTCGAGTCCTAACCATCTTGTATAATTGAATCTGCATCAACCAAATGTTTGTCAAGGAAGAGTCTAAGGAAATTCACATTTGTGCAACTTATACTTGAAAACATAGGGTTAGGCGTAAGTTTTTTTTACTTGTCTATAAATAGACGTTACTCTCTTTAGGGTAAGTGGCTAAGTCAGGGTTAAAGCATCTAAGCTCGATGTCTTTGCCTAAGAAAACTATTGACTCTCTCACCTTAGTAGCTACGTTAGCACTGTACCACACTCGCCAATTTCTCTAACTTACCTTCTTAGCGTGCATGAAGCCCCCTCCCCCTTATCATGGTTTTAGTCCTTAATTTTTTTGTTTAAAACTAATTAATGTGATCTTGAACATAATGTTGATTAATTATTAAAAACTAATAATCTAGACTAAACTTTAACCTAAGTTTCAATAGCCTTAATCAACACATTCAATTTAATATTATTATTAGTATGTAATTAAGTACTTAATTA
>SNQJ01S0013412.1:100005-133640 GCA_010110895.2 Picea sitchensis | reverse complement strand
TAGTTTATGTGTTATTTAAGTCATAGTGTATATCAATACTTAGGTATTTAGTTAAACATTTTATATCAATATGTGTTTGGTTAAAAAAAATGGATAAGGTATATGGCGATGGATTTAAGGATGAATCCATAAATGTATAAAAGTATTTTTTGAGTTTTCCTATCGAGGTTTTTTTTGTTTTTTTTTGAGTTAAAAATAGTTTTAAAAGATTAGATTATTAACAATGTTGTTTGATATTTTACTAATACTATATTAAAGACTTAAAACTTAAATATTTTAAATAAAATGCATTAATTTATATTAATATATTTATTAAGGATACAATTAATAAATATGAAGATATTTTTTTCTTAAATGGGGTGGAAGTTGTTGGGAGAGCCCAAGCATGCGTGGCAGCATTGTCACTCGATGAGATAACAGCTATGTAGCGTACACTTGGTTGAACTTTGGAGAAGGTGGCAAGTACCTCTACAATGGTTCAAAACGATGGAAGTGACAAGGGTCGAGTGGAGCGGCATGATGAAAACAATTAAGCGGTTGAGCCCAAGACTGCAGTCGGTACACAGCATGCATGGCCAAGCATGTCGAATGGTAAGAAAGAGAAGTGGAGGGTGATACAGCATCATTATTCAGAGATATTGGTTGGTATGAGCAGTGGGATTAGGATGGCGCACCTATGGGTGATTAAGTCGAGAGAGGTAGACACCAGAGAGGAACTTCATATGAAAAGCAAACCCATGGGTGACGGTGTTGTTTGGGTGAATCAGTATGCAGTAAAGCAAGGTCTTGGTTTTTTTATAAGCCCGACCGATTGGGATGGGAGTAGATATGTCGAGAAAGTTAGTCTTGTTCGTGGGTATTTGCAGTGGGCAACAAGTGTCGAAGTGGAGTCGCTTCTCAGTGAGACTCGTCCAGAAGATGGCCAGTCATGGGGGCAAGAAGGGAGGAGTTGGGTGCAAGGGGAAGCATGACAAGGAAGCTTCCACTTCCCGGGGTCCAGTGGCTAATACACGGGCAGCGAGAGAGGCTTTGGCGACGGGGAAAAGGTTCATTGAGATATGCTTCGCAGAGGAAAAGAAGGCAGTTGATGAGGTCGAGGAGAGGGTTCAAGCTCAGCGACTAAATATATCTGATAGAGAAGTGATAGAGGAAGTAAAGGACTGGGTGGAGGACCCCTTCTACTCTAGAACAAGGAAGACAAAGTATTTTAAAATAGCCAAGACTTATTGGATTGTGAAAGCCATGGTGGGGTAGGCTATGCACAAGGCCATTATGAGCAAACAGACCTTCTGCATTCTATCTGCATCTTGGAATGGAAATTTCAGTTGTTCAGCCACTCCCAGTATTCTATCTAATATCAGATCTCACCTGCCTCTCAAAATCCTGATCATCATGAGGAAGATGAGGGGTCCCCAAGCCCTCCAGGTTCAAAGAGTTGTCCAATTGATTTATACAGGAGTTAGGTGGATGAGTTGGTGTCAGACAAGGAGCATGAGATGAAGCCAATTATTGTGCAACCCAAGGAGGATGTGCCAAGCTAACGAGTTTTTCATTGTGTGGTCTCTTGGAGCCTTTTTAAGTTTGTCTCCAATTGGTAATGAAATTTGCACTAATAAGTTTGTCCTCGGTTTTAACTCAATTAGTATAGCCATTAGTAATCTTGATCAAAACTCTGGACAATATTGTTATTTTTCTCTACTAGATTGGGTGATTATGACCTGAAAACTCTGATATTTTGGCCAGGATTTGGATCCAGTTTCCATTCTGGAAAATTCTCAAAACTGATGTAACTTTTTGTACATATAATAGATCATATCTATGTTTTTTAGCTTAAAAAATAAAGATATGGAGATATTTTTTAAAAACATTCCCACAAAATATTTTTTTTAATATATATATAATATATTGTACTTAAAAAATAATTTTAATAATATATATCAAATTTAATATATAATATATTTATTATGTGTAAATTCAAAATATATATTTCATAAATTGTGACTTCAAAACATTTTATTGTTCAAACTCAATGGACGTGTTACGTATGTTCATATGCGTAAGGTCTCCCACGACACCCACCAAGCACGCGTGCTCTTTGGGTAGATTTGGCGACAGAATGGATGAAGAGCACAAGGAAGAAGTGATAAATTGGGTGAATGAAGATGTTTGGGTGTGAGAAAGAGCACCTTGGGCACACGATGGTGACATGTAGCGCCAAGGGGGCACACACCTTACTTGCCTTATAACGATTGATGAAGATTTAGGTTGCGTTTGGACAAGGACGGGGCAACTTGGGAGCATCCCCAAGGAGTGGACCTGTCTACCCTCGACAACATGGACACGCCAAAGAGGTTGGGCAAACCTAATGGCACACCCACGAGGAGTCTCAAAGATCGGCACAAAGAGCACACAAGGCAAGGGTTGTGTGCCCAAGGATGGGGCGCACCGGTCCAAGAGACAAATAGTTGATGGGTGCGCGGCCTTAAATGGGCGCACCAGGTTCACGGAAGGGGCACGACGAGCCGGTTGAGTGTGGGTTCGCGAAGGGGCGTGACACACCCAAGAGACATGATGTTTCACACAAGTGACTCTTGGAGTCCATATAAAAGCAAGGGCGCACAACCAAGGGAAGCATAGACCATTTTTGGCAAGATTTGGGGAGAACAAGACTGGAGCAAGTCTACAGCAACAAATTGAGGCAAAATCACCAAGATGGAAGACAAGTAGCAAAGAGTTGGATGCTTTCGGAGGTTTTGGGGAAGTTTGAAAATGCAGACCTATGTGGAGGCATGTGTGAGGCAGAATTGAAATCTATGTTAGCTTGGTGAAAGTTTGTAGAAATGAAAGGACAACAAGGTTGCGGTTGTGGGCACATCTGAGGTGCACTGTAGGTAGTTGTGGATATGGTTGCGGTAGAGAGTCTTGGTGTGAAAAATTTGTTCTTGAGAGTCTTGGTGAGGTGAGGTGAGTTGTGTGACTCGGACAAATTTGTAAACTGAGCCGGTAGAGCTCATGTTGTAATTGTTTCGCAATAATAAAGACTTAGTCGGGTGTTAGGCATAGTTTGTGTTGTCGACCTTATTTCTATGTTTGTCTTTGTTTGTTCCACAATTGTTCTCTTGGATTCTCACGTTCATGGATGTATGCTTAAATAAGACTAAGTGTTAAATTGTGTTAACAATTATCTAAGTAAGCAAGAGTTGCACTAGAGTAGGAGTGTGACTCATCAGTAACCTAGGACGGAGTATGGGTATGATCTAGGTGAAGAAGAGTAGTTCAGAAGAAGTATTATTGGTGTGCCAAGCAACCAAGAGAGAATCATCGCGGTGTCACACAACCTCAGGAGGTGAACAATCGCAAGATCTAATTAGGCATCATGTGGGGTTGTGACAATATGCACTTCAAATATCATAAAATATAAGTAACAATATTGAATTATAATAAAAGAGATATATTTTAAAAAGTTTATGAAGAATATGTTTAAGTGATGGGATTGGGAAAAAATGTTATGGCGTTATATTAGGTTAATGTCATAAAAGTTTTTTATATATAAGTGGTAAAACTTTATTAATAATAAACTAGTATTTTTATATTTTAAATTATTGTTTTTATATTAGTAATATTAAATTATTGTCTTTATATTTTATATTCTATAATAATAATAAATTATATTATTTTTTTAAATTAATAGTTAGTAATATGATCGAAAGTTGTGATGAGGAGGGTTGGCGATCTACATTATTGATGGAGGAGGAGGTGGTGGATTTTACCAATGATCTGTTGGAAGGCTAGTAGATCTAATATATCCCAGTGATCATCCCTTCTGGATCCATGTCAGTGCCATCATGTTCACACCATCTAGGATCGACTTCATTAGAGGAGGAGACGATAGAAATAATCAGAAAGATGGTGAAAGCATTATCTAATGAGCGTAAAAAGGATGACGCATCTTCTCACGCGGGGTTCTGAGGGTTCTCAATGTGAGGTTGGGGTTTCACCTGAGAAGTACATATGGATAGACATGTTGGATCCCGAGACTTTAGTTCAAAACGACATGGTGATTCTTCTACCACAATTCCTCTGAATTTGTCCTTCAACTCTTTGGAGATACCTTTCCATGGTAAGGATGGTAGCGTTGGACATGTTACAGACTCAAGTTTCATCGGAGCAATCCTTGATTATTAATTAATGAGTGGCTCATCCAACTTTGAATCCTATGGATTAGGGTTACAAAATTTGGATGATCTAGATTGGTCATTATATAATTTGTCATCTATTTTGGTACTTCCTGAGTGGAAAAATTAGAGGAATTGGCTTACAAGGCTCATTTTAATCGCAAGTCCCGGTTTGGAATTTTGGGGTTTGAAACCTTCTAGATCCATTTTGAGGCATCAAACTACATTTTGGCAGGTCAAAACTTTGTGAGCATGGTTTCTAGCCCCTTGAAATTGTTCTACAAACTAAGAGATTTCCAATAGTGCAAAAATCACCTCGATCGAAGCTCGTATGCAGAAGTTATGCCTCTCACAAGTTGACCTACCTTGTTGACCACCATGGTACTAAGAGGATGCCACATCATCCCCCATTACTCTCACATGTGGGGATATCTATGTATGGACTTTCAAGAAGGTCCAAAACTGAACACTAATTGAGAGTCGAGACATGCCAAAACCCTATCCCTAGATGACTATCGGTTTATGTTAGACACTAGGTCATTAGGAGGATAAAGGGTTCCATTCGTTAGCATTGTATTTGTTCCATAGTTGAGTAGATCATCTAGGAGTGGGATTTGAGAGCATAATGGAGGAGTAATACAATTATGTAGCAACCATTCAGGCCATAGTATCATAGGCAACTCGATAGTGAGTCTCTCTTTCTTTGTATTTGTGTTTCATTACTAAAAAAGAGAGAGTAGAGCATAGACCTCACCTTCTAACTGGGTTTTCTCCAGTATTGGGTTTCCCAGGATACATCGTGTGTTCATTTGTGTGGATAGTGTGTTCATTTGCTTATTCTTTCATTTTTGTATTTCGGTTATTTCATTAATTTTGACCAATGAGTTAGAGATAATAAATATGAGATCTAAGGAAATAAACCTGATAATAAAATATTTTCAAAATAATATAAGATTTGTTGTGACAAGTTGTTCCAATGGAATATTCACGGCTGTTTACAAATCATTGGAGGTTGTGAAGAAGTGGAAATGTTGTAAATGTATAAAAAAGAAGCAGGAATCAATAAACCTACACCTAGAAGAAAAAATGAAGTTAAATGAAATCTTGGAACTTGCAGACTTGATTATTGTTGGTTGCTTCCCATGTAAAATAATAGGTAGCAATACCTTAAAGGAATGGACAAAGGCAAACTTTGAATCAATGGTAGGTTTCTCCACTTTTAATTCTGGTAAAAGGATGGATGGTTTGTATTTTGAGATCCATGGATGAAGTCGAAAAAATCCTCCAAAAATGGTGGAAGTGGGCAACACAACCCTTGTTCCTGAAAAAATGAAATTTGGACTTTGATGCTCAAATAGCCCGTTTGAAGCTTTTCTTGGTATATGCAAGGCTTCCGGGGCTCACACTAGTTATGCGGTCAAATGAAGTTTTCAGAAAATTGGGAACACCCTAGGCTCGTTTTAAAAGGTTCATAATTCTTATCGTGACTCTAATTATATGGGAATGGTTCAAATTTTTGTTGGAATGGACTTGAAAGGGAGTTTGGAAGAGTCTATGGTAATTAGAAGGGGATCTTAAACAATTAATCAAACCATTGACTATAAAGGCTTTCCATTTAAACGTGGTCGATGTCATATTTATGGGCATTTGGCAACCTAATGCACATATTCAAACCACAGGATTTTTTGGGAAAAGAAGAAGCAGTTGAGCAATGTGGAGGAAAACTTAATGGGGGCACACAATCCCCTAGGGTTGTGGTGACTATTATGGACAATGTGGTTCCAAACATTTCACAAAGACCTCCACCAATCGTAGCTCAACATCCCACAAACTTTGATCTACTCAGGGCTGAGATGTTGGAAGCTACTAATGACAGAAAGGAGAAAATGGAGATATCAAGTAAGTAAGAAAAGTCTTCATCCCCTACTAAAAGGAACTTCTCAGATAAATTGTTTTTTAGGTCCTGGAGTTTAGATGCAAAGAGTAAAGAAGAAAAACATTTGAGTGATTTTCTCCCCAATATCTCTGGGATAAAAACCCCTAAGCGTCCTCCTCTTATCCCAATAATTGGGATAGGAGAGACACACAAAGAAGAAAGCTCTTTATCTAGGAAATCTATAAATATGAGTATGGAACATGGAAATCTTGAAGTTCATAGTGAAACAAATTCTCTAGAGATTCTAAAATACAACCCAGATCAAGCAAAGGATTTATGGGTATTCTGGGAAGGGTAGAAGGGGGTTTGGGGTTTTTAGAGGAAAAAGATAAAAAGTTCCACGTAGAGGAAGGATATCATATATGTAATTGGCTAAAAAACAAGCAAGTTCAAAAATGGTAAACAATTGTCTTTCATCGAAGATCTTAGATAAAATGCCCCTAAAGACGTTCTAAAATGATTTTATTGACCTTGAATTATTGAGGGCTAGCCAATCCCTCAAACAAATTGGCTTTAAAAAGATTAGTAGAGGCAAAAAATCCATCTGTCATTTTTCTACAAGAAACTATGATTGATGGGAAGAAAATAATTCATGAGCTTTCCAAATTTCTTGGGAATTGGGAATTGAGTTATATTGATGCAGAAGGGAGATAAATGGGAACATTACTAGGTGGAAAAAATGATCATTTTCCCTTACTAACTCACAGGCTTTTTAAATAGGTCTAGAGGCATCATTGTTTTCACTAAACCTTAGAAAATATATAACTCTTATGAACACCTATGGACCCTATTTGGATACAGTGACATGCTAGGATAAGATATTCAACATGGAATGGATTCAAAATGGTTTGGTTGTGGTAGGGGGGGATTTAAATCTCACTTTGTGAGCTTTGGAAGTTTGGGGGCCAACTACACAAGTGGAATGTCTGTCGAGATACGTCATTAAAAAATTGGAGGAAGTAGGCTTACTGGATATTGAAATCGCAACACTATCTCCAACTAGGAGAAACAAGAGAACGATGGAGACTCTCTCTGCTAAAATTATCTTCACCATTCCCTTTCTAAAGTTCGAACTATGACCTTTAAATCTTAATGGAGAATATATATTTACAACTCACTATCTCCATCATTAATAATGTCTTTCACATTGACAACAACAAGTTTTGTATCTAATATACGCATTCCTCCACTTACAGAACCTGCTACCATGATGTTTGTTCTCGAAATCTCCATCGAATGGGTGTCATTGATTTGTTCAACAAATATCATAATCGGGAAGACCTTTTGTCAATTAAAATTCGTGTCACTTAACACTTCTAGTAACCGCCCACTAGGACAAATAGGATCATTGGGACACCAGAATCAATCACCACCGAGAGGTTTAGAACTATCAAATCCCAACCATCGAGCCACCATAAACACTGGGCCACCGGAGTCACTAATCCATCAGAAAGTTTAAAACTTTGTCATTTTGGAGTTCTCCTGGTCCGATTGATGGAATTTGCATAAATGAACAACACATATTTCTCTGTCGATTGTAGGTTCTATCAATCAACCACCGGAGGGAATAAAGACTTATTTATATGGATTTAAGGCCAGTCTGGTTGTACTCGTTCAAGTTAACTCCACTACACGAGCTTAAACTCGATTTCAATCCCTTTTCTCAATCTAGACAATAATTCACTCCTTTGTCTCCACGATTTGACAATGAACACTTTGGTTCTTGACCCATTGTAACAATTCGTCTATGTCACACAAACTTACACGAAATTTCAAATATTGCACACCTAGGATTTCTCAGGCATTTTACATTCAATCAACACAGAAAGATGACCCTCGTTTCTTGTACATGATTTAATTGGAATACGGTAGAAAAGGAGAATAATAGACAAGAATTGTGTTTGTAATATTTATAACATATTCAATAAACCCTTAATTTCCTTCTCTATTACATTATGCACACACGCCTTGCGTGCTCTTTTCCTAATTCTCTTCCCAACCTTTGTTTTTTGTTAGGAGGTTTATTTATACAATTTCAAAGGAAAATGACTTAAATCCTCAAAGGATGGATTCATATATTTCATTCATATATAAAATACTAACAAACTCTTCCTAGCCCTAAAACTATTCAACTTCTCTAAATTCATGCTAAAATATGCATTTTTGTTACATTACATGGCATTTTAAGTAAAACAGACTTCTCCCACGTAGACTAACCTAGAAACTTCTAAAACCCTATTACAAACTTAGGAAAAATAAATTTGTACATGATGCTCCTGCATCAGACTCCCAAGGATTAAAAAATTTTCATGGACTCTTGTCCATGAGTTCTTTTAATGTTGTTGTCATTTTTGTAATTTTCACTTGAAAGTATGAAGTAAACTTAGGTGCATCTACAAAAATAGGATTCTTTCTTCAGATATTTTCCTCCTAGATTCCAAGGTCTGCTCGTTGGATGTAGACCTGCTTTTCTTCTTAATCGTATTTTAGTGCTTTCATCTTGAAACTTGGCTTCTTCTTGATTGTTACAAAAACATAACAATCCCTTCTATATAACTGAAGTCTCCTTATTATTCAACTCTTCAATTTTCTTCTTATCTTCTTTGATCACAACTACACATGAAGCAAACATATTAATGAAAACAATGTGTTCATTAGGCTTTTGAAACCCACTCTCAGTCATCAAAATGACTTCCATATAGATAATTGTCATGACGACTTGAAAGAAAGTTGTCTTCTCGTCCTTCCCTTTTTGATTCCTTTCTTCTACATATGTATAGTATACTACTTCTTTTCGTGCTGCATATGCATGAACTTGTTCATGAGTCACTGGTTTATGCTCTTCTTTCCCGAAATCCAAAAATACTTTCTCTTCCAATGAGTCACTGGTTTATGCTCTTCTTTCCCGAAATCCAAAAATACCTCTTCCACAACCTGCTCATCAAATTCTTTACCCATACCAATTTCAATATCAAATTGAAATTTCTCACCATAGAGGGAGGGTGAATCAAGCATTAGAGTAATTTAATCTCTTTTCACCATAAAATGTAAGTGTTATATCAATGTAGCATTATCATCCAATAGTTGCAGTAGTAAATAAACAATGAACAAAATGAGCAATCACACACATACACAATACATCGTTGTTTTACGGAAACCCAAAGCTGGAGAAAACCACATAATGTTTTTTCTTATATCTTAAGAATTGCATTCATTGAAGCTAACTAATCCTCTTTGTTTTCAGCCAGTAACCGGAAGGAGGCCCAACTCTAGTTTCTCAAAGGCAACCAAGGCTCAAATTCCCCCACCTCTGGCTACAACCCCATGTTCTCCGGAATATGTCCCATAAGGCTACAACCAATTGCCCTTTCCTCAGTCCAACCGGCCTCGATATAAGGTAGAATGATGGAACCACCGCGGATATATCACAAACCTGTACTCCACCAACTCCTCGCACTCCAAACAACCAGACTAATAAATTTGAACTATGCATCAACTTGTACCTCAACCTCAAGTAATCAACTCCTGCATTATAAACAAGTGCATCAACCATGCAAATCTGATACCAAAATAAACTGTAATCAACTCAGACCATAAACAAGTGCATCAACCATGCACCAACTGTACTCACAACCTCGTATTCATCAACGCAGTGCATCAACCATGCATCAAATATATATTAATCATGCGTCAAATACAATACAACTATGAATCATCAATATGTTCAACATCATCAACTATACACCCTAAGGGTGCTAACTCATCTACTCCTTGTCTCAACCATGTGTACCCAACATGTACCAAACTAAGTACCCAACACATATACCAATATAACCATCAAAATTTCTCTACAAATACATCACACTATCCATAACAAAATACTATAAATCATTACATCAAACCATGTGCTACAACCTCATTGTTATACAACCTCTATCTCAGAATATATTCTCAAACTTTGTAAAGCTCCTATCACTTCTATCATCCAAATTCATTTGTAGCTCTGTAGTAGACCTCGTGTATATTATCACATACCTGTAAACCTTCTTTAATTTTAATAGCAAGAAACTAGCATTTTATCAAACTTTACTTTAGTCTCTAATGACTAGTTTTGGATTAGCCTAACAAACTCTAAAATTGTACACCATAACTATGTACATGTAATAAATAAGTATGTGGCACCAGGTAATACTGAAATTTTCTTCAGTTCCTTTTATGCAATTCCTCCAGATTTCACTGCTACTTGGAACCTCTTAGAAAAAGTTATAGCAAAATGACATACCCTTTGTTGAATTCTAGCTTATTCTAGAGAGTGAACTTGTAGAGCATGCCCAGAACAAAATATTTCCAGGTTCCTGCTGATATGAAAATGTAACACAGAATACTACAGACTATACTCTAAATCCAATACATTTGGTCTTACTGGAATTTGATCTGTTATGAAGAAGTTATGATCGCTTTTACCCTAAACAACTTTTTTATACTAGTTTCAGGACTGGCCACAACTCCTATTTTCCACAGAGTGTAACTCCAAAAATACAATGA
Source organism: Picea sitchensis (assembly GCA_010110895.2). Taxonomy (NCBI): domain Eukaryota; kingdom Viridiplantae; phylum Streptophyta; class Pinopsida; order Pinales; family Pinaceae; genus Picea; species Picea sitchensis. The sequence continues at coordinate 122,984 of SNQJ01S0013412.1, read as the reverse complement.
CCCACAAGTTGAAATTTGTACCTCACATCTTACTGTATATGTTTCCTCAATGGCCTTCTTATTTCATGGTCTGGATCATTCTATACCTATTGCGAAAATGGTGAGATTGTCTGTAAATAACATACCCTAGAGCATCATCAAAAGAATTTATCCTCCCTTTAACTGGCCTCTTTACTTCACCTTCCCCTGAAATTCAGCTTAGATATCCTTGTTACTCCTAGTCACTTGTAGATATTCAATATTCTCAAGTATGATTAAAATGAGAGAGCCTTGCCTCTTATTTATACTCTTTCATAGCTTTCAAGGTTACCTTTTAACCATCTTTTAACCCACTTTCCATTTTATGAGCACCAACTTCCAAACCACTTTCCACAATTAGTAATTTATCCATTAAATTTATTATTTAAATAATTTATTTTGTAATCACTTTGACTTATAGTAAACTCATCACTTCACTTCACTCAAGGGGTTACCTTCAACCATCTTAAACCACTTTCCTATTTTAGGGCTAACCCAATTCTAACCACCTCTGTCAACTTAGTAATTTCTCCATTAAATTTATTATTTAAATAATTTATTTTGTATTCGCTTGACTTATAGTACACTCGCCACTTCACCCTAATTATTTACCTTCTAAAATCTCTTAAACCACTTTGACTACTTTGACCTTTTGGGGTTTCTGGATGACATATGAGGGGTTCTCCTATCCTCACATGGTCATAACTTCTAACCGTGAGGAGCTATGTGTGACGCTCCACATACCACTGGAAATGGTAAGACAAGCACTATCCATCTAGAATATTCCCACTGCAAATATATTAAAACTCATACCATTATCCATAAAACTTGTCTATTACCCAAACCCTTTCTCCAACTTCTTCACATGGGCCATAACTCTCTAACCGTGGAGGAGTTATGTGACGCTCCACATACCACTGTAAATGGTATGACATGTACTACCCATCTAGAATATTATTACCCTTCAAATATATTAAAACACATACTATTATACATCAAACAAAATTGGGTCCATTACCCAAACCTTTGTGCTACCAAATTCTATCTGACTTTCTCCAAGGGTTGACATCAATCACTAGGGTTGACATCAATATACATTATCACTCTCCAATCGTTGAAATCAATGACAACCAACCTGCCCATCAACATAATCCAATTGTATGACAATAACCTCTTGCTCTCCACTCTCTTGTTGTTCATGTGTCAAAATTTATTCATTGTTGTTTTCCTTGTCAATCTCTCCCATGATTTTTTGAGATCCATAAATTTCATTTGTTTTGATTTTGTCTTCATGAGACAATTCTACCTCTTTCTCTTTTATGACAATTCCATGTATATGTCCATCTCCATTTTCTTCAAGACCTGCAACTACACATTCAAACAAACAATCAATTTGCAAAACTTGAGACTCCTTTGTCTCTCTGGATGCTTCTAACACTAGAATATTTTCTTTATGTTGGCTTGAAATTTTCAAAATTTCGAATTTGTCATATTCCCTTCATCCACTCTATTTCATTACTTACCATCACAATTTCTTTAAAAAAATTATCTTCTACAATAATTTCCATTGCATCATTTATGCTTTCCCTTGTCAACATTTCACTAGACAATTCACTAGTAATCACATCCTCATGCTCATTTAACAAAATATGATTTTCTAAAGGAAAATCCAAAATATGAAACAATTGTCTCTATCTTGTCAATAAATGTATATTCTGCTTTAACTTATTTAAAAACTCCTTCTCACTCGTCGTAATCACTTGATTGTTGATATAGAACCAAATATCAATATAGCATAGAAAACTCCCTTTAAAAAGTACTCAACTTGAAAAAGAGATAATTTCTGTGATAATAAGCCCTCTTCAGGCAACCTCCTACCCTCAAATTTAAATGTTCAAGTACAAGATGATTCAATGAAAATGTCTCCTTGGTATATATAGGAGACTAGAGGTATAATTACAACTAATGGCGAAAAGCCGACATAAATAAAATAACATTACTAATATAATATGCCCCAATTAAGGTACTGAGCTAATATTAGGGGCTTAACATGCCCTCCTTGAGACAAGTGTTGTCCTAAACGCTTGATGTAACTCTGATGCTTTCCTATAAAGACTCATCTTCCCAAGTAGAATCTTCAGCCGATAGTTTCCTCCATTTAATGAGATACTCTGAAATGGATCTATTCCTCAGCTGACGAATTCTTGTGTCAGTGATGGCTTCAGGCTCCAATATGATTTTTCCTTCCTCGTCAAGTTCTGGCAATTTAGTTTGAACTGGGATTTTATCGCTTATAACCTTCTTTAAGCATGAAACATGGAAAACTGGGTGTACTCGTGAAGATGCAGGCAGCTCAAATTTGTATGCCATAGTACCAATCTTTTGCAACACCTTATACGGGCCATAGTACTCTGATACCATATGTTAAGAACCAAATATCAATATAGCATAGAAAAACCTCAGAAAAAGTACTCAACACCTTGAAAAAGAGATAATTTCATATAATGAGCCTCTTTGAGGGGGCAACCTCCTTTTACCCCACTCAAATGTTCAAGTACAAGATGATTCAAAATGAAAATGTCTCCTTGGTATATATAGGAGACTAGGAGGTATAATTACAACTAATGACCTAAAGCCGACATAAATAAAATAACATTACTAATATAATATGCCCCAATTAAGGGGTAATGAGCCAATATTAGGGATTAACAGTCTCTCATCCACTTCATCTTCATTACTTACCATCACAATTTCTTTAAAAAAATTATCTTCTACAATAATTTCCATTGCATCATTTATGCTTTCCCTTGTTAACATTTCACTGGACAAGTCACTAGTAATCACATCCTCATGCTCATTTAACAAAATATGATTTTGTAAAGGAAAATCCAAAATATGAAACAATTGTCTCTATCTTGTCAATAAATGTATATTTTGCTTTAACTTATTTTTAATTCTTTAAAAACTCCTTCTCACTCGTCGTCATCACTTGATTGTTGATATATGTTGTTGCACCTTCATCTTTTAATGGTAACAAAGTATGTCTCTCACCATTATTTTTAAAGGTAAAGGTATTGTTTCTCCCATCATAAATTTCTCTTTTATTAAATTGCCAAGGTCTCCCGAATAATACATGACGAACATCCATGGTTATTACATCACAAAGCACCTCATCTTAATAATTGCCTATCTTAAACTTTATTTTGTATTGTTCATTCACTAAAATGTGATATCCTTCATGTTACCATGTCACTTTGTAAGGTGTAGGATGAACAAACGTTTCCAAACTCAATTTCTCAACCCTTTCAAGAGATACTAAATTATTTGTGCTATCTGTTACAAGGAAAATCTCTCTATGGCTAAGGGAAAAGCACAACAGACGGAAATGACTGCAAAAATCAACTCTATTCTCAAGTATGCTACATAAAAAAATATGCTACTAAGACAAGATAAAAGGCCTACCTTGTCCAGATGTTCGATGAAGTCCACCGTTGACCACTTGACCCAAAGCAATATACCTGCAACTAGTCCTCAACAACCAAGCAATGCAAGCATATGGTGATAATATACGATGTTACCACATTCAATAACATAATCCATTAACATACATAACAAATACGCCCATGGAATAATAATTCAAATATTTGCAAGATATCAATTGGACCAAAAAAGAGTATTTCTATTAATATATGATCAGCAGAAGTGAAAATGTTACAGACTTCCATGTCGGCATGGTTTGGAACCAAGAAACTAAGTTCCTTCTAGCTGGGCCTCCACCACTTCAATCCTCCACCAAAGGCAAGCTCATAGAAGAGAGACAATGGAGTTCTCAATCAATAAGGGAAGAGCTTGGGGGATGAACAATGTGTTCAGACTTAAAGGACAAAGAGGTATAGACTCAATATGAAGTAAATAATTTCTCCAGAGTAACTTTTCTCTCAAAGTTGAATTATTTCTCCTCCTTTCCATAGCTCAAAATTGGCCCATTTATAGCCTTCAAATGGAACTGAAGGGCCGAGTCAGAATGTTTCTAGTATATGGAAGGCCAAGGATCATAGATCTCCAGTCATGACATGGAAACCCGACACCATTTTTCATTTTTGGGCACAAATCCCGATGTACACGGGTTGTAGTGGTGCAGCCTACGTATACGCATGTTGTATAGAAGGCAAGGTGCGTACATGTGGAAAAAATGTATTTTTAGCTCTGGGATTTTCAAAAAGGGATGAAAAGTCTGCATAGGGAAATGGAAAAAGGCCCTATGTGCAAGATTGCATAGGGTGAGGCAAATCTTGCTATAACAGATGCCCCCTAATGTGTGAGGTCGGAGAAGTATCTGAGATGGTCGAAATACATTATAAAAAACCCAGAATTGGAGTGATGGGGAGCTAGCTGGAAGAACTATTTTCTCATTACATTCTGCATTAACTTTGCATGCATGGCTGCCAATTTGAATTACACTGTAGAACCATGTGAAAAAACCAAACAACTTTCTGTGGCCATGAATAGGAAAATACAAATGCGGTTACATGCCAATAGTCACGAACAAGGCCCAGTAGAACCAATCTCAAAATCAATCTAGAGATATATGTATACAATGGAGTACAATCTGATCTCCCATGATCACTGAAGTCATATAGGTATTGGTCCAATGAAAAGGGAAGCAACAACTCAGGAAAGCTACAACCACATACTGATGTCTTCAAGTCTTCTACACAATCCGCCAAAGGTGCAAGTCTACATCATGTGAATAAAGGAGTTGAGGTCGAACATAATGAGACATTGTTTGATTACCGGTCATTGAGGTATACTGTTAACAAACACGAGACAACCTACCGATAATGAAAGTAGGTATCAAGGCACCGAGTACATTCTTACAAGTGTGAATAAAGGAGCCGGGGTCGAACACTTGAAGGATCCATCGATCACGAGACATTGATGTATTCCCAACTGTCGATGGCGAGAGAACCTGCCACTAATGAGTGCAAGCCTCAAGGTACTCATAAGACTCTAGGTCTCGTTTCCAGAATAGATGTGATGAAGTCAATGGAAGGAGACCCGTTGAAAGGAGAGCATTAAGGCATCTCTCATCATTCAACACGAGGTAAAAAGCATGAGCTTCATGATTTGGAGGAAATCGGACGAAGAACATGTTCACGAACCAACGACCCTGTGCATCTTTCGCGTGTGCCAAGTGCAAGCAGTACACGAAAAAGACCCTCTAAATAGCAACCAATGAGAAAAATTGTTGATAAAGGCAAGGAAACCACCAATAAGGTTAATGGCATCCAAGACACTACACGAATCCCAATGTGTGAATATATGTCTTATCATCGAACACAAGAGAAACCACCCAGTCAACGACCAATGATGAAATGTTGACTACTAGGTTCAAGGTTATCTACCAATGATGAAAGTAGGACCAAGGTGTGTGATAGGACTACAGTATCATGTGATTACGAGACAAACTGAGGGTATGGCCGACATGCAAAGTCAAGAGTTCTGAGGAATGGACGACACAGGTTGATAGAATTCCTTTGAACAAGAGCATGAGACATATGGAAGAATCCAACAACATAGACTTGATGATGAAACCATGAGATGTCGGAGGCATCAATGAAATTCTCCATAGGGTCTGGAAGAGTAACCAATCGGTAGAGAAAACTCTCTGTAACGAGCTCATCTTCCTAAGGCCATGCTAAACCAAAAATTATGATGACAAATGGACTCAATAACTTTGTGCTTTGTTCAAAGGCGACACAACTGCTGCCAATATAAGATAATACTCCCTTCCCGCCCATCTTTTTTTGTTTTTTCATAGACAAATGAATGCTATGATACAAAGGAGGAAACAAGTGTCACAAGTAAGAAAAACTAGTTCCAGCAATGGAACATACCTATGATCAATGCAAGGAGATGCATACGGGAGATGGACACTTGAGGGAATGTTCCCTCCTGGGTATAGGGTGTCAAATTGCGAAGGATATAAACGAGGCTCTGCTTGGTTGAGGATACAAAACTGCAGAGGCAAATGATTTATAATGCAAAGTGAGAACCGACTATAGGCTCAATACTGCAAGCAAGGGCATGACATGCAATCACAACTTAATGCCAAAAAATGTTATTTTTCGTGATCTTTAGCCTACTTGGTGTGAAAAATGGATAAAATTGTACCAAATAGAAGTCCTTTCAAATCCGATTTACGAGTGTGAAAGAGAGAAGTTCACTCGACAATCTTTTCTCTTTTTGAAAATGAGTTGGAAAAGGTCTTAAATTAAACTCGGTTGGGAGTTTCTAGGCGGCAAGTCATTGGGGAGGCCAAGGATCCCGTGCTGGACTTCTGTGAAATGTCAGTATCTTACGAATAGCTGACATAAGCTTAGGAAAACCTAAATCTCTCCAAGTCGAGGAGGATAAAGTGCTAGCGGAAGTCATCGTCTCCGTGATATATCAGATAATGTCTCTTACTTGAAAAGACATAGGCAGGGGCATTGGATACCCTACAAGACCATCCCAATCAAAGGGAACTTCTTTAGGACTTGGAGGGAGAGCACTGGGGGAGGGTAAAACTCTCTCTTGTTCAGAAGGTGCAGTACTAGAAATGCTAATGACATGGTATAGAAGGTATAGAACTAGAACTAGAAAAGCGGGATTGACCGAAAATTGCATCGGCGCGAACACTTCTTCAATCATTGGTTGAATAGGATGCGAGACAACAAGGTCAAGAGATGCATCTCCCCCAATAATAGGAGTGGTGTCGGTCGAATATTGCATCGACACGACAATTGGTTGAACATGATGCAAGACAACAAGGTTAATAGACGCATCACCCCCTGAACATAGGAGAGGTGTTGGTCGAAGATTGCATCGACACGACCACTGGTTGAACGGGATGTGAGAGCATCAGCATGACCACTGTATCGACCAAAGAAGAAACAAAGTGTGGGGAAACCACAGACGACACAAAACTCGAAGGGACCTCAAGTGAGAACCATGCTTCTGGTATCCCGACAGTAGTAGGACATAAACGAGTAAGGGGATTTCCTTCACAATTCCTGTAAAGGAATATATCCTTACGTCTGACATGTCTAGGCTTCTCAGTCGTATGAATGCTCCCAGAGTGACTGGTAGAGGCTGGAGGTTCGTCTCCCACATGTTGTACAGAGGATGGAGATGTGATATCGATATGACTCATGGCAATTAGAGTGATGCCCCCAGTATGACTAGCAGCAACTGGTTGTGGGTCTTCAACATGACTTGCAGAGGTCGTCGACCAATCCCCAACATGATTAGCAACAGTTGGGGATGGAGCTCTAGTATGACTAGCAATGAATGGACTAGGGACAGTAGTGAGTTGTGGCATTTGAGACCAAGGTCAAGGGAAAGATTGGTTTTGAGACATTGCAGGCCAGGAAGGTGTTAGGGCCGCCATTTTTCTTTTCGTTTAGAGTCATTTTCAGTCGGGTTATGGCCCATGTGTCCAAACATGTGAAGTCAGGTACGTAGAAATGAAAGGGTCGAATTCAACAACTGTTTGATTAGCCCTTGGAAACAGGAAGGGATGTCAGAATAAAAAACATGCGTAAATGGTACAAGTATGTCGTTTCCAGAAGGTCAAGTACCGTCAAAATTAGTCTCTACGTGCCCCAGGTCGAGTCAAGTAGTTAATGGAAGTCACATCGGTAAGTGATGTAATGATTATCAGTTCATCATGAAGGTCGAAGGAATGAAAAATCGCGGCATTCACGTCGCGTATGCCCTGAAAGACTTATCGCTTGTACTTCGCACATAGGGAGGTGTTATGGAAGATCTATGATTCAATTTGGAACATCTAGTCGCCATTAAATCAATGGCTTTTGACACGTTTCTCCTTTCTGCCTGATCAGTTATAAATCTGAGAGTTTTTTCACCCAGGATGTCCACGAATTCAGATTCAGGCTTTGTCTGCGAGTTTTCCCACAGGTCAAGGTCAATCGAATTCCCCATCTCGGGCATCCACTCAATACACTGCGCGCAAGACAGATATCGGTCATGCCATGGCAGCCTCTCAAAACTTGATGAAGGGTACATGCAGTGGCAGGATCGCTAGACTTGAGCCCCAGAGCGATTATGATTCATTTTCACTCACGACAGGTATCCCCAAAGATAAAAGGGAGATTTTTCCTTCATCTGCGGGAACGACGACATCACACCGCACAAGACTTGGGAAATAAGAAATTGTGCAGGAAGGTGGGGCGGTGGAAGCTTTGTCTCCTCAGCAACGGGTACCTCGAAGAAGAGGTAGACCAAGGAAGAATAAGGAAGTTGTGGGAACTCAAATCTCAGATGAGTCGCGTGCACGATCGATCGATGAAAATTTACCTATGCACGTCGTCCGCCTAGAGCCTTTGGGAAGTATCAGCCAAGGAAGCGGGAGTAGGATGCGGAGAATGGATGTCACGGGTTCGAATGATCAAGAGACAGCTCCGCAATTGAAACAAGCAAATCTAGCCATCGTTGAACTATACCAAGAAAATAGGAAGCTGAGAAAACAGCCGGCGACAAAGATCACAGAAGCATCAACAACACAGGGTCGTGAAGGGAATGTGATGTGGTTAAAGAGACAACTCCAGGAGGCGCAGGATACGATTGTATAGCTGTGCGAATCACAACGGCTATCAGAAAAAATGAATGCCAGACACTCTAGAGAATGTGAAGCGGCCGAAGAGACAGCCCGCGCAGCTCTCTCCAGCAAGCAAAAGAAACAAGATTAGTCGAGTTCTTTCCTGTATTCGCAAACGAAAGGCAAATCTTGCTAATTTTTTAAGGAAACATCGCCTAAGACATTTCGCCATTTCCATAACGGTCATGGCCATCTACATCCACTTGTTGTGCACATGTCCCCCCAATGGATGAACATGCAGCATAAAATCAAAGCCATTACGGTGGACAACAAGACTCTAACAAACGCTCACCCACCCAGATACTCGATCGACAAACCAAATCCCCGTGGCGGATTATAACGATTTTGATGTAGCCAGATATACCTTTCCCTATTTTTGGAAAATGTCATACGAAGAGTTTTTGTAACATAGAACAATCAGTTCCCTAGTTTGTAGGGATCGCAGTTAGACGAGTAGGGTAGCCCAAGCGACGCCCTCTCTTATATATTTGATCTCTTCAATGTAAGCTAGGTTGGTTGGCAAAATTAGTATAGACAATATCTATTGTATGTAATTTGAATTCAACTGAAACTTAATGCAAAGGTCTTGTAACTTTGATGAAAAGATTCTAATTGTAGCAGTCAGATGTATCGTGCTTCTTTATTTGTGTATGTGCTTCCTGTCATCTTTATTCATATCTTTTTCTGTCTATTTCAGAACGAATTTTTGAACCTGTGGATTTGTTGCGCAACGCTCCTTGTTCATGCCACTTAGACAAAACGTTTTCTTCTAAAAGTTAACTCTGAATTCGCCCGCAGCGGTGCTCCGAGTTACTTTCTGTGTTTCTCTCCCCACCACACATTATGATTTTTCACTGAAGATTGTTGCTCGCTTAGCCTTATCCTCTCAAGTCCAATCACCGAGTCATTTTTTTCTGTCGCCTTCCTCGAATCGAATCCATACCCCAAGTCTTACTTTCTTGCGCCAATATAATTAGAACCCATTATATCAGAGGTGTTAAATCTAGCCACTGTATTAAGAGCCATATCCCACGCGAAGATAGCGCCTCCCGAGAGATCCCTCTCCAAATCCGAAAGGCTAGTTTCGAGTCTCAAAGTTGGTTGAAACAGTCACCTCTATCGTTTGTCTATCAGCGGAACGGATTTATAGAGTGCTAACATTCTGGCGCCATTGTCAGGGAACAAAATTGAATAGATTTTTCCCTGGGAGAAGGACTAACATTGTAGTTTGACCCCGAGGGTAACAGAGGGACAAACATCTGCACCGATTGAAACCTTTACCTTGGCGACTCCAGTTGAAAAAGACCAATAGCTCCAACTAGCACAGTTTTGGAACCCTGGCTTCGAAGACGATCTACACCAGAGCAAATCCTGACCTAAATCCCACAGAGCCTGTGTACGACCCAGTGAAAATTTTGCGTAGGACTAGAGAGCAAACGTCAAACTCTTTCTATTACCTGGACATAAGTCTGTCCTTACCAAAAGATGATGTGCAAAGCATCGACGACCTTGAGTTTGATGCATTATTTGAGCAAACCCTGTTCAGGTCTAAGTCAGAAACCAACTTGGACAAAATAGTTTTCAATAAGAAAAGGTTCCAAATCCTAGTGTCTAATAATATTCCTCAAGCCCCTAACCCTCCTAGATCCATGGCTGCTAGATTCGCCCCCATCGTCCTGCCAGCCCAGCCGCATGATCTGCCCTAGAATTACATCCAGAGAATTAAGCTTTACGATGCTAAAGGGAACACCTCACCCCAGAAACATCTGGATTGGTTCAACGACTTCGTCGACCTGAAAGAGGTAGACTATGCAGACACGAAAATGAGATTGTTCGTGCAAAGTTTTGCAGGGGATGTGAGAAAGTGGTTCAAATCCCTACGACCATCGACTATTCAAGACTTCGTAGCATTCAAAACTTCTTTCATCAATAGATGGGGAGACAAAAAGAACCCCTTGCAGTTGTTGACACAGTACAATAACATGAGGAAAGCGCCAGAAGAGATGGTCCAAGAATTATCAGCCCGTTTCATGAAGGTTTATAACTCGATTCCGGCTGAGGTCCAGCCACCTCTCGGTGCTGTGCAATTGTGATACGCTGAATCTTTCGACAACGACTTTGCCTTGTTGACGCGAGAAAGAATATCAACAAACATGGACGAGATAATGAGCAATGTGATCGAAGTCAAGGTAAATATGATGGCTTCGGGGAAGATCAAACAAAGATTATAGAGAGGCAACAAGAATCCCCAAGGAGACGCGCAACCATCAACGTCAAGATCTGCAGACGAAACGTTCGACTTGATGATGCACACCATGGAAAAGCTAATGGAGAAAATGTCTGTAGGAAACAGACCCGCTGCCCGAGAACAACAGTACCCCCAACCCAGGAATCAAAAATTCATGAGGGGTCAGGTTCTCCAAATCAGAAAAAGGAAAAAGAGGGAGCAGAGGGATCAAGGCAACCAATAGATAAGGCCTCCATTCCAAAACAACTACGTGGATGAATACTTCGATCAAATGTTCGAAGATCAAATGCATTGTTGTGATGACAAGAATTCACGGTTTTTGACAAAGAGCGAACATGACCGGTACATGAGCAAGAACGATGGTTTTATGTTGGGGACAGACGATGCATGGATCAGGGAAACTGATGACGCATTGTCCTGGGAAATAGAGGAGTTCATAAAGGGGTATCAGAATGCCATCATGCAGTTCCAAAAAAAGTATAACGTTAGAAGCAAGGAAGTGTCCACCGAGCCGCAACAGACTAATCCCGTAAGGAAACCTCTGGCAGATACCCCTTCCAAAAGCTGACCAAGGCCAAACAATGTGAACAAGGATGCGACAGAGAAGGCAAATTCGAAGGAGGAGGCCCCAAAGAAATCTCTGGAAGCAAGTCGGGAAGCAGGTGGAAAAGAGGTAGAGAAATTCTATCCTCCCTTTAACTTTGAACATGAAATGGCTAAAATCAAAATATTTGTCCCTTTCAACGAACTTATCCGAAAGGGTGAGTAGCATGAGTAGATTATTAAAATGATGAAATGGGAGGAACCCCCGACACTCTGGATGTCCAAGATGATCACCCCGCTATCCTTTTTGGTCCGCGCGTTGAAGAGACAAGTGATACTAAGGACGTGCCTCTGTTTTATGTCAGTTTGAAGGTCCACGACATGACCCTACATAACGCTATGCTGGATTCAGGTGCATCGCATAACCTCATGCCAAATATGATCATGGACGTCACCAGACCTTATAAGGACCTTTTCTCTTTCGACTCGAGGAAAGTCAAGTGCCTAGGTCTCATTAAAGACTTGGTCGTGTCATTAGACCATATCCCTTTGAAGAACATGGTGATGGATGTTGTCGTGGCAGAAATACCCCCAAAGTTTGGCATGCTGCTATCCATATCATTGGTGGCTAAGTTAGAAGGAACCCTGCAAATGGATATGTCATACACCACCATTCCGATCTTTGGCTAGGACAAACGATTGTATAGGGAAGTTCTATTGAAGTATATGGTGAGCAGCAAGACACAACCAAATAACCATCCCATATAATCCATCGACACTGAGGTTGGCTCTTTTATTTTTTACAATGACCTATGTTTTGAAGAAGAAGAACCGAAGGCCATCATGTCAGCCGATGTAGAGACTGCGCGAAAAGCAGCAGAGTGCGCCGAATCAGGGGAGCGCGCGGAAAACGGGATATGGAATATGAGTTTCGATGGCGCAATCAACAAAGAAGGGGTTGGGGCCGGTGTGTGGGTAGGTCCCCCTTAAATGGGCACAAAACTACGCTCATACAAGCCGATGTTCGAATGCACAAATAACAGGGCTGAGTATGAGGCGTTGATTCTAGGCCTGAAGGTGTTGAAAGAATTGGGCGCAAAGAGGATAGCAGTGTATGGAGACTTTGAGATGTTCATAAATCAGGTCAAATGCATATATTAGATGAAGCACCCCAGGTTGAGAGTGTACAAAAACTTGGCGCTGGACCTCCTCGAGGAATTTTCGGAGTATGACATATTTGTTATCCCAAGGGAGGGAAATCATATCGCCAACATGTTGGCCACTTCAGCCTCGGTTTTTAAAATCCCCATCTTCCCAAACAAAGGATACGAGATTGAAGTCAAACAAAGGCCGACAATGCCTGATAATATCAAATACTGGCAGGTGTTTAAGGACAAGCAGATAGAAATATTTCTTCAGATGAGGGAAAAGTTCACTAACATAAAAATTGATGACGAATGCTGCTACGACGAATATGGGAGCGAGGATGTGTGCAGTAATGACGACCCTTTCTAGAACCAAATCGCGGGAAGGGACATAATACAAGTGAATAATAACACCATTTCGAAGGGGTTAGTGCCGCTGGAAAAGTTTTTGGATGAAAACTATGTGGCTAAAAACCCGAATATCACCACAAACAAAGACAACGTGGAAGACTGCAACATCAAGACTGAGGAGAATGCCAAAATGATCAAGTTATTGAAGACACTCAGCCCAGAGTTCAAGCGAGACTATGTCAAGCTCATGAAGGAGCTCCCTGACGTTTTTGCATGGAGCTATGATGATTTGAAAGTGTATGACACTAAGGTGCTCCAGCATGTTATCCCTCTCAAGGAAGATGAGAAACCTTTCAAACAGAAGCTGAGACGGATAAACCACATGTTATTGTCGCTAATCGAGAAGGAGGTAAAGAAACTTTTTGACACTAAGATTATTGTTTCTTTACGATTCTCTAAATGGGTAGCTAATTTTGTGCCCGTAAGAAAGAAGAGCGACGAGATAAGACTACGCGTAGACTTACGAAATTTAAACAAATTGTCCCTCAAGGATCACTACCCTCTACCCAAAATGGACTATATCCTGCAAAAGGTGGTGGGGTCCCATAATATGTCCATGCTAGACGATTTTTTAGGGTATAATCAGATCATGGTTCACCCGGACGACAGAGAAAAAAAAAACTTTGACAAAGCCATGGGGAATGTTCATGTACGCAAAAATGCCCTTCGGCCTGATGAACGATGGTGCCACTTTCAAGAGGGAAATGGACATCATGTTTGCTGATGAAAGGGACACATTCATTGTGATCTATCTAGATGGCATCACGGTATACTCTACCTCTGACGAACAACACCTCAAGCATTTGAAAAAGGTCTTCCAGAAGTGCAGGAAGTTCTGCATATCACTAAATCCAAAGAAATCGCACTTCGTGATGGAAGAAATGACGTTGTTGGGACATATTATCTTGAAGGAAGGCATCAAAATAGACCCCAACAGGGTTGAAGGAATCATGCACATCGACACTCCGCATAGTAAAAAAGAAGTGCAATCTTTCCTGGGAAAGGTAAACTTTTTGAGGAGATTCATTCCAAATCCGGCTGAAATCATAAAGTATATCAACTGCATGCTCCGGAAGGGAAATTAAATCACATGGAACCTGGAGGCTAAGAAGTCGTTTGAAGATATCATGGTGGAATTGACTAGAGCGCCTGTACTATCCATTCCAGATTTCATGAAGGATTTCATCCTGTTTTTGTTCGCCTCAGAGCATACGATTGTCAACGTGTTGTTACAGAAAGACAAAGTTTTTTTTGAGAAGCCTATATCTTATTTCAGCAAGATGCTGCAGGAAGCCCCACTGAGGTACTGCATCATGGAAAAACAAGTGTATGCTTTAGTGAAGGCCTTGAAAGAGTTCAGGACATACGTATTGCATTCCCACATTATTGCTTATGTGCCCAGTAACGCGATAAAGAATATCCTGACTCAGCCCGACCCCGAAGGGAGGAGAGGTAAGTGGATAACAACCCTACTGGAATACGACCTGGAGATCAAGCCTACGGAACTAATTGAGGGTCAGGGCCTCACGAAGCTAATGGCACAGTCAGACTGCGACGCTGTGGGGATAAATTACATCGTCGACCTGTCAGAGAGTCCTCAAGAAGAAATGACTGCGTAGGTGTCCTAGGAGTTCATTGATTCTCCATGGTATGCAGACATAATCTACGTGTTGAAGAATCTCTAGGACCCTATGGGCGTAAGTAAGACCAAGGCCAGATTTCTCAAGCTTAAAGCGGTTAAATTCTACATCCTGGACAACACACTCTATTGGAAAGATCCTGCGGGAATGTTGATGAGTTGTTTGCTGGAAAATGATGTGAAGCGAGCCGCAAAAGAATTTCACAAGGGATACTTTGGGGGACACCATTATTGGAAAACCACCCCGTACAAAATCCTAAGGGCGGGCTACTATTGGCCTACAATCTTCGCAGACGTGTACAAAGAAGTCTCTAGCTGCCACGGATGTCAGATTTTCGATGGGATAAGAAAGTTGCAGCCCCTGCCACTAAAACTGATTTCAGTTGAGGCATCGTTCATGCAGTGGGGTTTGGATTTCATAGGAGAAATAAATCCACCATCCTCGGTGCAACGCAAATTGATACTCACAGCCACTGACTACTTCACGAAATGGATAGAGGCGATCCCTACACAACATGCTACCGACATAGTCATCATCCAATTCTTGGATTGACAAACATCTTGTCGAGGTTCGGGTGCCCCGTCAAGATCATAATAGACAATGCAACCACATTCAAATCTAAGAGGATGGAAAAGTTTTGTCGGGATTACAATATAACCCTAGGGCATTCTACAATGTACTACCCACAAGGAAACGGGTTAGCAGAATCCTTGAATAAAAGCCTAACCAGGATCATCAAAAGGCTTCTGTAGGATAATAAGAAAACTTGGCCAAAAAAGATTATCTACGCGTTGTGGGCGAATCGGGTTACCACCAAGAAGTCCATATCTACGTCGCCTTTCCAGATTGTATACGACACATATGCAATTTTCCCTACTACACTGGGGTTTCCTGTCAGAAAACTGTTGCAGGAGTAGGAGGCCGAACCAAATGACGCACAGAGAAGAATAAACCAGCTGGTTCACACACAATAGATGAGAGAAAAAGTGTACAATCAGTCGCAGTTGCACCAGGAAAAGATGAATAAAGCTTTTGACAAGCGTTCCAAGCGAGAGGATTTACGGTTGGGTGATCTAGTGTTGATATGGGACGCAAGAAACAAGGACAAGGGAAAGCATGGAAGGTTCAATAACCTATGGACAGGTCCATTCAAAATCAATGATTATTGCGAGGGAAATGCGTATTTCCTAGAAGGATTGAATGGGGAATCTTTTGTTTTGGGGCCTGTAAACGGCAGGTTCCTCAAACATTATCTGACGAAGTAAAATCTGTTTAATTCATTTGTCATTGTAAATAGTCATTTAGTTTTTGCGTTGAGTCAGTGGGTTAGCAGAAAATTGAAGCCTGAAGCGAAGGCCCTAAGTTTATGCTGAGTCTTTCTAAGCTACGTCGATAGGTTTAGGTCATGTTTTTGTTTTGTATTGGAGTGCCGAAGAGTCAAAATAAGGCTCAATGGTAAAGTAACTAGTCTACTGTTCTTTGCTACCTCATGGGGAGGATAACGTCCCCGTTGGAGCCAACTGTTAGCATCGCCATTTTTCTTTTCGTTTAGAGTCGTTTTCAGTCAGGTTATGGCCCATGTGTCCAAACATGTGAATTCAGGTACGTAGAAATGAAAGGCTCAAAGTCAGCAAGTGGCCGGTTGGCCCTTGGAAATGGGAAGGGATGTTAGAGTAAAAAACATGCGTAAACGGTATGAGTATGTCGTTTCCAAAAGGTCGGGTACCGTCAAAATTAGTCTCTATGTGCCCCAAGTCGAGTCAAGTAGTTAATGGAAGTCGTGTCGGTAAGTGTTGTAACTATATTAGTTCATCATGAAGGCCGAAGGAATGAAAAATCGCGGCATTCGCGTCGCGCATGCCCTGAAATCCTTATCGCCTGTACTTCACACACAGGGAGGTGTTATGGAAGATCTACAATTCGATTTGGAACATCTAGTCACCATGAATTCAGTGCTCTTCGACATGTTTGTCCTTTCCACCCGATCAGTTATAAATCCTAGAGGTTTTTCACCCAGGACGTCCATGAATTCAGGTTCAGGTTCTGTCTGCGAGTTTTCCCACAGGTCAAGGTAGATCAAATTCCTCATCTCGGGCATTCGCTCAATACACTGTGTGCAAGACAGATACCAGTCACGCCATGGCGGCCTCTCAGAACCTGATGAAGGGTACACGCAGTGGCATGATCGCCATACCCGAGCCCCATAGCGATTGGGATTCATTTTCACTCACGACAGGTATCCCCAAAGATAAAAGGGAGATTTTTCCTTCATCTGCGGTAACAACGACATCACACTGCATAGGAATTGGGAAAGAAGAAATTGCACAAAAAGGTGGGACGATGGAAGCTTTGTCTCCTCAAAAACGGGTACCTCGGAGAAGAGGCAAACCAAGGAAGAACAAGGAAGCTGTGGGAATTCAAATCTCAGATGAGCCGCGTGCACGATCGATCGCTGAAAATTTACTTATGCACGTCGTTCGCCTAGAGCCTTTGGGAAGTATCAGCCAAGGAAGCGGGAGTAGGACAAAGAGAATGGATGTCACGGGTTCGAATGATCAAGAGACAAATCAACAATTGAAACAAGCAAAGCTAGCCATTGCTAAACTGTACCAAGAAAAAAGGAAGCTGAGACAACAACTGGTGACAAAGATCACAGAAGCATCAACAACACAGGGTCGCAAAGGGAACGTGACGTGGTTAAAGAGACAACTCCGGGAGGCGCAAGATACGATTTTACAGCTGCACGAAGCACAACGGCTATTGGAGGAAATGAATGCCAGACAATCCAGAGAATGTGAAGCGGCGAAAGAGATAGCCCATGCAGCTCTCGCCAGTGAGCAAAAGAAACAAGATTAGTCGAGTTCTTTCCTGTATTTGCAAATAGAAGGCAAATCTTGCTAATTTTTAAAGGAAACATCGCCTGAGACATTTCACCATTTCCATAATGGCCGTGACTGTCTACATCCACTTGTCGCGCACACATCCCCCCAGCGGATGAACATGCGGTAGAAAATAAAATCCTTTACAGTGGACAACGAGACTCTGACAAATGCTTGCCCACCTAGATACCCGATCGACAAACCAAATCCCCTTGGCGGATTATAACGATTTTGATGTAGCAAGATGTACCTATGCCTATTTTTGGAAAACGTGATACGAAGAGTTTTTGTAACGCAGAACAATCGGTTCCCTAATTTGTAGGGATAAAAGTTAGACGAGCAGGGTAGCCCAGGCGACGCCCTCTCTAATATATTTGATCTTTTCAATGTAAGACAGGTTGGTTGGCAAAATTAGTATAGACAATAGCTATTGTATGTAATTTGAATTCGACCGAAACTTAATGCAAAGGTCCTGTAACTTTGATGAAAATATTCTAACTGTAGCAGTCAGATGTATTGTGCTTCTTTATTTGCGTACATGCTTCCTGTCATCTTTATTCATATCTTTTTTGGTCTATTTCAGAACGAATTTTCAAACATGTGGATTCACTGCGCAACGGCCCTTGTTCGCGCCACTTAGACAAAACGTTTTCTTCTAAAAGTTATTTCCGTATTCGCCTGCAGCGGTGCTCCAAGTTACTTTCTGTGTTTCTCTCCTTGCCACACATTACGATTTTGCACAGAAGACTGTTGATCGCTTAGCCTTATCCTCTCAAGTCCAGTCACTAAGTCATTTGTTTCTGTCGCCTTTCTCAAATCGACTCCATAGCCCAAGTCTTAATTTCTTGCACCAATATAACCAGAACCCATTATATCAGAGGTGTTAAATCTAGCCATTGTATTAAGAGCCATATCCCGCACGGAGATCACGCCTCCCGAGAGAGCCCTCTCTAGATCCGAAAGGCTAGTTTCGGGTCTCAAAGTTGGTTGAAATAGTTACCTCTGTCGTCTGTCTATCAACCGAACAAATTTGCAAAGTGCTAACATAAGAGTCCTGGTTTACACCCTGTCCATGTCTGACAATATAGTATCCTCCTCCATATTGATTCATAAAGGGTTGTAAGGGCATTGACACTGAGGAAGCCGCTTCTGAAGAGAAAGCGACATGACAAGGGTTACTCATGTGAGGAGATATGTTGCCCCCAGATGAAGGAACTTCATGAAGGGGGTTGCCCATAGTATAAAAATAACTCCCCCCGGATGAAACATTAGAGGACAGATGGAGGTCCTCCATTGGAAAAGTGTTCATAGGAACTGACATAGCGAAAAAGGGATAAGTGGATGGACTGTAATAAGTAGAATGACTACCCATTTGAGCACTTGCTCCTCGCAAAGTGGATTCGTAGGAATGAATATTCCAACCCCCTACCGTAAGAGTTGTTTGAGGGATATGACTCCCGCCAAACATAGAGGGACAATAAGGAGGCAAGACAGAGGGAGGCAAGTGTGAAGACATGTCTGGCATACCATGGGGAAAATGATTAGAGACCCAAGGCATTGACTGAGTATCATAATTATGCATACCATTATGGAACACAGATGGATTCGTCCACATGAAATGAGTGAATGTCATAGGGGAGGTAACATTAAATGAGGGAGCCAAAGGGACTCCAATATCAATGACAATGACAACTCAAAGCACAATATGAAATCCTAAGGTCAACTAGTAATCAAAGAGCACACAAAAAATAATAAAATGACCAATATGCACAGAAACGGGGTAAACTGGCTGAAAGGGGTCTCCCTCCCTAAAGTAGGTATGCCTCGCTCGAGAGGGGCCTAAGACTCCCTGCTAAAGATTGGAGGTAACTATTATTGCACAGTTTGTAGTTAGGATAAAAGGCAGATGTAAAGAGACAAACTGGCGTAACTGAACCAATCCCACCCAATGCCACCTCGATAGGAAGGTTCTTTCTATTTAGGGAGGTAAGGCCCAGGGGAGATGTCCCCGTTGACCTGGGGTTTTGAGAAGGCAAAGGATTGAAGGCTAAAAGATAAACTCCCCCTCACAAGTCACCACTGAGCAGACAATCTAGCTAACCATCCAATAAAGAGAAGTACAAAAAAAAGAAGAGAGATGTACCTGCCCGAGATAAAGCAACAAGAGATATATATATGCAAGATTACTCGCTTGGTTAGTACTTCATATAATCAATGAATATCTGATATAAGCAACTGAACAATAAATATTGACGAAGTCAATGTTTATATAATAGCAATGATACACAATATCACTTCTTCAATAAATGTTAAAGGAACGTGACATTCAATGTAACAATCAACACTTCATTTAAATAATGCCTCAAACAACCATTCAATTGCTCACAAGTAAAACGTTAGCTGCACAATGATTTTAATAGCAAAAATATGACGACAACAATTAGTTAGTAGGGTTAGTCTTAACCTAGGGTTAGACTAGTTAGGGCTTGTTCAAAGTATTAGGTTTGAAGTTATGATCAAGTTACTTAGGACAAAAGAGGCCTTAGATCACTGTCTTTAGGGTTAATGGAGTCAAAAGTAGAGGACGCAAAAGTTGAAGGATCAAGTGGAAATAATAAGNTAGTTAGGGCTTGTTCAAAGTATTAGGTTTGAAGTTATGATCAAGTTACTTAGGACAAAAGAGGCCTTAGATCACTGTCTTTAGGGTTAATGGAGTCAAAAGTAGAGGACGCAAAAGTTGAAGGATCAAGTGGAAATAATAAGACCAAGGACAAGAGGGATATACCTTGAGGTGTTGCTAAGGCAAGGCCTCCAGGATTAAAACCTAGGGGAGAGAGGCTCACTTTGGTGTAGGCGAACTAGGCTTCAATGCTCTCTCCTCCTTCCTTAGCTTTAATGGCAAATCGACTAGCTCAAGAGATTGCATAAGACCAAGACAAGAGGTTTTGCAAGTAACGTGTTGCTATAGCAAGGCTTTACCAGGAAAACCCTAGGGAAAATTGGCTCAACAAGGTGTAGGGGAACCAAGCCTTCATGCGTTTTCTCCTTCTTAGCTTAATAAGAAAAAGGGCTAGCATGGAAGAGGAAGAAAAGAGTGTTGCTAAGGCAAGGCTCTATCTCTCTTCAATAAATGGCTCAAAATCTTGACGGGGACATGAGACAAAGACCAACAATTTGTGCTTGTCACCTAGGGTTTATTTAGCAAATCATAACAATAGATGCAAGAAATAACAATACAACCATTCAATTAAGAATTTTTGCAGAAATTCACTTACATTTAACCAAGAAATCAAGTAGCAAACCCTAGTTGTAACACCTTCCACCAAGATAAATGCCAAAAATGCCAATAAAATACTTCCTTCAACAAGTGCGCCTCACAATTTCAGCCAAGAACTCCAAGTGTAGCGCAAATTTCAGACCTCACTAATGAGTGAGTCAGAGATGATGAAAAAATGAAGGTTAAAACCCTCAATTTATACAGTACCATGACCTAATTTCACTTTTAGGTCATAAAAAGGTCAACAAGGCCAAAATACTAAAAATCATATTGTTTTACCTTAAATTCTTAAAATTAAACCCTAATCAAGCTATAGAGAGACGTCATGCCCCTTTTAGGGTGATGTTATCCCTTTCTAGAGCAAATGGAGCATCCTGGAGCAAAAGGTTAGCCCTCCTTGGGCTTCTCCAACCTGCCACACATGCCAAAACTTCCCCAGATGTCTCCCAAAACGTGCATGTTGCTAGGTGATGTCATGTTCATGAATGGTGATGTCTTAGGCCTTCCAAGGCCAACTTTCCATTGAAAAAGGGCACAACCCCCCTAGGTCAAGCTCTATCGGGGTGCCTCTGCAAGACGTCCTCCGTCTCTTCTATGCAAGCCCCTCTATCCTATCTTTGCCCCATGTTGGGGTCTCAACAACCATCTAGTGGGCTCTTCAGCCCCATGGAGGTCTGAACTAATCATCCCCCCATGTGTACCTATCGAACATGGTACCTATCCATTGGGCATGATCCTGCACATCAACAACTACACCCTCCATGGGCTCATAAGTCACAGGGATCATAGCAATGTCAATCACATATCATCATCAATATTATTAAACATGTGCATAAAACCCCTATTACCCCAGTTAAAATCTCAAAGACATTATACAAGCCTGCAATACAAGTTTGGAGAAAGTGACAGGGTGTCCTATTGGGCTAGTGTTCACTAGAAAAGGGAAGTTCCTGGAAAATACTTCATCCAAGCCATGTAAGTGGGTGATGTGGATAAGGTATGTCCTGATAATGGGTGCAGCGGAAGCAGGGGATGCAAAGCTTTAACTGTGGATGCCTTTGTAGAAGGCGAGCTGCACTTGTCCTGGATGCAATTTTTTTCCAAGCCCAATTGATGCCTTTTATTATTTATTCTTTATTTCTTTTTCTTCAAGAAGATAATCAGGGGACACTTCCCTAGCGTGGTGACCAGTGGTGGCAGTGTTACCGACAAGTACTTTCACAGAAATGAGAAGGTTTGTTTGTGATGAGACCCCCTTTCTCTTGGCCATGCAACCAAGAGTCACTACCCTAGCGTGATAACCAGCTGCTAGTAGTGTCATACTGCTAGGTACCCATGGACCTAATAGGCTGGCTCATGATGAGACCCCCTATCCTCTGACTAGGTCTTGTTTTATTATTTTTATTTGGTCCCTCTTGTTTCTTGTTGAGAAGCCTTTTACTGCTTTCTCGGGGATCCCCGGGTGAAGCATCTCGAGGTTTATCTTTAGGCTTTTATATTTTGCCAGCTTGCTTTTACCTTATGGGCCTTTATCCCCTTCTTCCCATGAGGTAAGGTGCAATCCTCAAATAATAGGTCAACCCAGTGCCCGGACAAGTGTAACGGGATAGATGAGCGGGAAGCAAGATGAAAAAGTGGTGCTATGATGGGAGCAGACGATGGCTTTTCAGAAATCCCCCTAGTGGAAATCCAAAACTTACGGACACAGGCTTACTAAGGAATCGTATCATTCCCCCCAGACATGGTCAAGTGGGCAAGCATAAGATCCAAGCATTTGTTAGAAACAAAAGGAATTATATGCACATATTCAAAGGTTCCGAGGATCATAGTGACACATACCATGATACCTGGACTCATTACCTCATGGAGAAAGAACCATATATGATACAAGAACAAGCCGATTGTGATGGATTTTGTTGTTGCTGACAAAGTAGAGGTACTGGAAGGGAGAAAATATGGGCCCTCCAGGGCCATGCTAAAAGTCGGTCCGGCTCTCGGTACTCCATGTTTAGGACCTGTTACCCTAGTTATCCCTAAAAGTGGGGGATAACATCTGGCTCCAACTCGGGGACATGTGCTCACCGTAGAGTGCATGAGAACCTCAACATATATGGCATAACCTATTTACTTGCTTGATCTCAATAGCAATATTAACA